>OY987334.1:33319841-33610732 GCA_963920685.1 Polydrusus tereticollis
GAATAATAAATGCTATTTCTATTAAATGTTATACACACATAATTTATAAAAAGAGCGGACGATTTCCACCAAAACAAAAACTAAGGTTATGGGCACAGTTATGGGACATGTTATGGTGTACGAATTGGAGAAGAGTTAACAGAGAGGCAAGGAATTTTAATAAGAGATAACATAACGATCTACCCAGCTACATATTGCGGAATTTTATTTGATATACCAAACACCTACCACAAAGGATACCAATTAATCTGACGTCATCATTTTCTTATCCGAATTTGGCTGGTATGTATGGCCTAAATCGGGAATAAAATATTTCCCTAGAGGATTTCGTTTATTCACACCATACATTTTTGATCACAGAAAAAATAGTAATAGTATGTGCACCTCGTACGCTTGAATTCTCGTCCGAGAATATGTTATTTTTCCTACTAGATACACAATATATTATTTCGTCAGTTAGTATATCATATTATAGTATAATAAGTAAACGCTCACATTTATCTTAATAAGCATCGATACCAATTTACTGCCACAAATCGATTAACCAATGATGGCAGTAAGCGTTATAATAATTTTTCCTCTGAACATTCTAACATTTTCCCTGCCTTCAAGCAACGTGCCATAAAAGGAACAAATACAAATTATTCCGCATGTTCACTAATATGTTGCTATTAGAGTTCTATCGCAGAAATAACTAGTAAACATAATGGTTAAATATGCTGACACTTTGTACGAATCCAACATGCCTATAATAAGTTTGAGAAATAAATCATAAATTTATTTATACATGACAACAACGAATTTGTTTTTTGACAACTAACAGATGCAAAAGGTAACCCTTCCAGTAGGTATCGTTTTTAAAAAATAAATTTTTTCAAAATCCTATTAGAAAAAAATATTTATCATTTCTAAGCTCCCAACGAGTAATCTATAACCCTAGAATATTAAGTCAATATAATCTTTATCAATACGAAATGCCGGCATTTTTAATGTTATCTGGATATTTGAGCGGAACAATAAAATTAAATTCATTAAGGAAATAAATGTTAACATTATCATCTAGCATAACGTAATTATCTTACACTTTACTGGAGAATTGTATTTGAATAGGCTAAAAAATGCCATCCAACTAATCAAGGAGAACCCAAATGGGCTAGATATGACAATTAACAAGATGGATCATCTCCGCATTACTTCAGAAATGTGCGTAATTATTTAGATAATAATTTTCGAGATCGTTACATTGGACGTCGACGTTCCACGAAATGCCCGGCTCGATCACCAAATTTAACTCCTTTGGACTTTCCTTAATGGGGTGCATGAGACGGAACCTGTGCCTATATTGGATTGTCGAAATATTCACAGGTATACTCCATTCCACAATAATTCGTTCATTTCCCGACCGCAATAAAATTTAAACCCAGCCATAAATAAGTGCCTTTTGAAAGGGTACACGTCGTGATTACCTACTAATTTCAATAGTTTAGGTTAGCTATCTTCAACAAAACAATAAATATAAAATAATAGGTAAGTATCTTTATTTAAATCATGTGAGTAAATAGCTATTAATATTTATACAAAAATACTAATCTACAATATTATAATATCATCTATGCCTAAACTAATTATTAAGGGCCTTACGTTACTATTAATTATGTTATTATATTGGTATATTAGGAGGGTAATGGCAAATTGCAGGTGTTCAATATAAAGCAGAGTCTTTTTATCTTAGTTCATCGGTCATTTGGTGTTTGTCAAGCTGTGCGTTAAAGGTATTTTCGTGTGTGTTATCAAGCATCCCAAAATATGTCAGATCTGTGTTAAACTGCAGATAATATTGCTTCCGGAAGTTATGGTGTAACGAAGAAAAAACATTTATCACTTGATGCCAAAAACATCATAAAGAACGTTTACTGTACCCTTTTAGAAAAAGGGTATGACCGGAGTGCAACTTTTAGTGAAACGAGTATTTTGACCATAGTTGCATTAACGAAAGTAAAAGATATAGTGACCAAACCCATCCAGCCAAGGAAAAAACGGTGTGACAGCGGAAAATTGAGAAGCATCGAAGAAGCTGATAAAGACTTGATTCGGAGGAAAATTTATGACATGTACAGTAAACAAAGAATCCCAACAATAGATACGCTAAAAAAGGTACTTACAGCAGACGAAACCGACATTTCATGTGGCAGGACAAGCCTTTGGAGAATAGTAAAAGCAAAGTCATCGTTTCGATCTGTCAACTATAATTTGTTTTTAAACGTTTCTGTGCCTTGCAATTCAGTTTAATCATATAAACTGTTCTTGTCAGAACCACTTTTATCGCACTTTCGTGGTGGCGTTAGGTAATTATGGATATTTGTTATTATTGTTAAGTCCGAACGCTAGCCAAGAAAATTTTGACGTTTATAAACTTTCAGTAATTTCATTATATATTCATATGGTTTTAGTCACGTGGAAGTAATGACGCACCGGCAAAGAACCACCGTACAGACTATGCAACCAATCCCTAACAGCTTCTATTAACTATGCATGAACTATGAACAACTTCTACAGCTCAACCGTTGCGAAATTCTAACGCGTTGTTTGTCTATTTAGCACTTTAAAACAAATTATTATTTACACACACCTGTGTCGATGTTGCTTAGAATTTGCAACATTACAGGTTCTAGATAAAAAAGTACTAATAGCATACAGAGATTTGTACACGACATGCGATTACCTTATTTACAACTACGTTCAAAACACACCTTTTTTTAAAGAAAAATTCTCACTTACAGCAGATACAAGAAGTACTGTAAGCTGGGGTATAACTTTTACTATTTTACTGTCCATAATTTAGATAAGCTTCAGTTAATTTTAAGATTTTGTGGTTTGAACCACAGGTTAACCTTTCGTTTATCAACGTTTTGAAAAATGTTTGCGTATGTATCCATTTCCACCATTTCACCCACTAACGGTGAGTTTTATAGGTTCGGATTATCTCCAAGGTTACAGTTACACTAGAGATTTTGTGAAACAGCCATTTTATAAGTCACTGCAGTGGCGGCTGGTGCAAAAGCGCTGCAGTGCTGCAGAGCTCCCAAAAAAATTAAGAAAAATAATAATACATAATTACATAATCTATAAAAAATATTTCATTTCAATTGTATTAATTCTTGCTCGGATTGTTTTGTCAGCTCTAGACTCGTGTGTGTGGCGGACTGTACATACCGCGGCAATCGCCTAAGTAAAGTCGACCAATGGAATATCGTACCGACACTATCTTGTCGCTGAATTATTTTTGATCTGGGCAACACGATCGGGATCGGTGAGCTCCTTCGAACACCCGCGCGCACTCCGCTTCCCCCGTAACGGTCTAAAATAAAGCCGTGATTTAACTGGAGAGTTCGCTGCATTTAGTCCAGCGCAGTGCGGTTCGCGGGATACGGTACTGAATAGTATCGAACGAATTTTTACGCGACTGCGGGGGTGGTTTTTGTGTATTGCTATGTGTCTATTATTAACTGTGTAGTGTACTATGGAAGTGGTCTTCAATTTAATTAATGTAAAGAGATTTTTTAAACATTCATACGAAGAAAAGATAGAATTAAAAGCAAAAGGTAGACCATTACCAGATATTATTATTGAAAAATCTAGTATAAGTAGAGGAAAAAGCTATATACGCAAATATAATACAGACATTTATGTAGAAAATGAATGGATTTGTGGATGTAACAACAAAAATGCTTTATACTGTTTTCCCTGCTTACTTTTTGGTGGCGATAAAGCTTGGACGGAAATAGGGGTCACCGATCTAGAGCACTTGAGTTTAAAGATAAAAAGACACAAAAACTCTAAAAGCCATCTTCATAATTGTATGGAATTTGTGTTACTAGGGTCAACTAATATTATGGCTCAATTAGATTCCGCTTATTGGATAAATGTACAGAGACATAATGAAAATGTGTCAATATGTCTGTTATTTATTCAAGAAATTATTGCAGGACTTTAAATGGCGCAATACTTCTTCTAAAATTTTTAATAACAAACTATCTAGGAGATACGTTGAAGGAGACTAGAAAATTATTAGAAATTGTGGTAACAACTCCCATGACAACATCAGAGGCCGAACGATGTTTTTCCACACTAAAACGAATCAAAACGTTTCTTAGAAATTCAATGACCGAAGATCGTTTAACAGCTCTCTCCATGCTATCCATTGAAAAAAAGTTTATCTCCGAAATAGACAATTTTAATGACAAAGTGATTACAAGATTTGCGAACCGAAAATAGGTAAGTTTAGTATTTTTTTAAAAAATATGTTAATAGTATTTTTATCTAAGTATTATTAATTTTCCTACGTGAAAAGCAAGATTCGTCATCAAAAAAGGGCGTGGCACCCAAAAATTTTTGCGACGCAAAATGTACTTTAAATCTGGCAGCAATAGCAGAGACCCACTGAAACTTACGTATGAAAAACAATTAGTTGTGGAAAAGCGTGGTCGCCCTATGCCCGATTTAAATATTAAATCTGAGGGTAAAAGTCGTGGCAAAATTTTCTTTTCGTCAGACCCAATCCTTTGACGCGTTGGGTGGATAGCTTGATTGCCATGAGATGTCGCCACGTGCAAAATCTCGCAAATGTATCTTGTTTTATTATGATTGTGGTTATGAGATAATTATTTATAATGGAAGAAATAATTAACGATGTAAATGAAATTCGTGACGATGGCATTGAAATTGAGGACATTCGGAGGACAGTGGAGAAGAGCCCTTCGTACCTTTCGTGAGAGAATTATCATAATCAGCTTTATTAAAGACGAGTTTTTTGTAAGGTTTAGAATATCTTAACAGTCGGCAGAGTTTATTTTATACTCTATTGCTTAATGCGAGAAAGTAATAAAATGTAAATTTGCAATGACAGAACCCATTAAGCAGGGTGGACAACTTAAAGGTTGCATTGTAAATTTCAGGTAAATTGCAACGATAGTTTTTAAAAATTTTGTATTTCAGACCTACACACCCCGAATCGGTCCTAAATTAGGGGTCACCCTAATTTGCATACCAAAGAAAGACGAATTTGGTGAATGAAAGTATTGTAACAGAGGCGTTACTACAGGTACTTTATTAGAATAAAAGTATAATAATAATTATACTTGATTATAATTATAGAGATAGGCAGATAATTGAGATATTAATTATTCTAATATTAAGTAGATAAAAAATTATATAGAAGTAAGAATAATATGAAAATAGATAAATGGGAATAAATATTAATATTTATAAAAAAAATCTACTATGTACAATACAACAACTTAATTATAAAATTTTAGTCATCATGTTTAGAGTAGTTCGATGAACTATCGTCGCTGTGGTCCAGATAAATAATAAGGGGCTCTACAATGTTTTCTAGCATGTTATCAGCTTCCCACATTATTTCTTCTGTTTTAATCACATGTTCGACGCATTTCCTCCATTTTTCACAATCCACTGTCTTTATTCCCTCTTGCAAGAGGTTTCCAACGTTTCTCATTTTAAAAGCGATTTCGTCGACAACTTTAGAATCTCCAGTTGCTTCTTTTTCAGCACGTCTTTATGAAATGGCTTCTGATTTACAGTAAGCCAATGAATGATGTCATTTTCTTTCCAAGAAGACGTTGGTATTTTTCGGATTTTCTTGAGTGGTAGCTGGCATTATCCATGACTATAACAGACCCAGGAGAAATAAGATCCAGCATTTGCTGGAAGTATTCTTCAACGCCATCAGCATTTATGTCTTCATGATAGTCTCCAGTCCGTTTTGATTTAAATGCTAGTAAGCCACAATCGACAAATCCATCTTTGCTACCAATGTGATTAATTACTAGTCTTTTACCTTTTCCCGAGGGTGCTTTTATTCCAGTGGACCATCCTTCCATGAAAGCTTGCCTAGCGCTTTTTATTTGTTTATCCTGCCATATTTTGCTAACGGTATAACATTCATTTAACCAAGTTTCATCCATATAATAGATATTCCTGTTTTTCCTTCAAACCTACCCTCAAATATCGTCGTCGCCAACACATGATTTCGTCTTTCTCTATTAAAAGTGATTATCTGTTTTAAATTTTTCATAACAAAAATTGATTTCCTTCAAAGTTTTCCATAGTTTCTTCTTAAACATGGGTGAAATGAAATCATCCTTTTTCATTTCAGACATTATTTTATCCAAGGTAGGTATTTCTTTTTGAAAGTACAACGAGTGCATGATTCTTCTGATGGCAGTCTTTTCATCATCCTCATTTATTACAATTTCTTTTCTTCCTGAACTTCTCTTTGCTTGTAAAAAAATCATTCAGTTTGGAATAACTTATGGTTTATAGTTAACTACATTTAACAATTACACCTCCTCAACAAGAATGATCAGAAAAAATTTGTTACGGCGCTCTGTGAAGGGTGCGTGTGCGAATTTACCCCAGATAAGGATACTTCAATGTTACTATTAAAAGTTTAAAGCCTCATCAATCAATAAATCAAACCATTTTTTAAATCCACGTTTAAATTAAACTCATAAATATTACGATGCCTAAATACCCTTGATGCACAACGTTCCGTTTGTTTATTCGGCATAATTCTCCGTTAACTTATACAGATTCTTTAGACTAGCTCTATATTTACATATTATGGTGCATATGGATATGCAATGCACATCTTTTGTAAGTGCGAACATATGTTAAGCTCCGACTTCAGCTCGGTATGCTTACTTTCACTTTACTTAAGTCAATATTTACTGAAAATGTTTATCATTTTTATTATTTTCTTAACGCTTCCATAAAACATTCTATAATAAAGAGTTTGTGTCGGATAATTTAAAATTTATTGGAAATGCGTAACAGGACAGCTGTAAATATTCAACAAGACCCTTTTAGGGTAAAGGCGTATGACGAGTTCTCATTGGCATCAAATACCACCGGCTTTTATTTTAAAACAAGCCACCCTAAATATCTCTTGATTTTCAAGAAAATCAGATTTGACAAAAAACACGTCAATTTTGTTACACATTTGACATAATTTTACCATTCACCGCATGAAAAAATCAAGCGGAGTCAAATCGGAAGATCTTGCTGGCACGATATCAAGTAGATTTCAGGCGTTCCGCGTTCCGTAGTTTTGAAATTATTTTGATGAATGGTGTTGATATTTGCAAAAAAATTATGTTTTTATACGAAATAATCGTATACTGTGGAAGCATTGGACAACAGCGACGTGAAAAAAAAAAGGTCTTCAAATTTTGCACTCCAAGAGAAATATGCATTACAAGGAATAATTTCAAAGGACTCCAATATGCTGGAAAATAAAAAGAAAAAAAACCTAGTGAATGCTAGTGAAAAATACAAACCGAGAATAATTGAAGCGAGGTTTAATGCAACAGAAGTTTTTAAGAGCTGGAAAACTTTTATAGGAAAATAGAAAAAAGGAAGTTTGAAATAACAAGACCACGGAACGGATGACGAGAAGGAAAACGGGTGAGAGTACACCATTATTGAAAATACCCAATGATGGCAAGAACACTGATGAAATTATATCGATCATAATGACCGAAAAAATCATCAGTGCCTTAGAAAATCCATTAGGAGTTAAAAACCCCTGTCTTGGTCTCAAAAAAAAAAAAAAAAAAAATTGAGACCATGACTTTGGGTTTTTTAACTCCTAATATTTATATCAGGTCTCTTTGGGAACTATGGACCGACTCTTTATTCTTAGAAAATCCATTTGACTCTGATAGAAACGAGGTTAGTATACCCACATGACAAAGTATTACTAATATTAAATTTCTTTTTGATTTACTTGTGTATATGTAATAATTACAAGTGTTACAGTAAAACTTCTGTTTGCGACCGCCTCTATAAAAGGACCACCTGCGTTAAACGACCGATTATGAATTCCTCGTATTTAAAAATGGAAATCCCAATATTTTATACTCCCCTTGACCGACCCATCTGTTAAACGACCGCGGGCACTCATCATCGGAATTCTTAGTAAACAATAATGCTAAAAACACCCTCTATTAGGGGCAGTAAAGCCCGATCCGACAATTCTTAAGAAGTATAGGTACATGCACTAATTACTTTATTGCAGGCAGATCTATTCAATTTTTTTTAAAGGCTGATAAATCGGCTGTTAACATTAGTCTGTTTGTAACAGTTCTTGTGTGTTTTGGGATTAACGCGAATATTAAGGATGGCGGGAAAGATGTTTTTCTTTAAGCGAAAAAATTAAGAAAAGTAAAAAAACTGGTTTAAGTACCAGAAAATTGGCGGACAAATTGAAAGTGGGTAAGACCCAAGTGACTACGTTGCTTCAAAATAAAGCAACAGTTAGAAATTTGTTTCAAAAAAGTGGCAACGGTGAACAAAAAAGAAAATTTCCCAAAACGGAAGAACTGGCAGTGGACCAAGTTGTATTTACACGGTCCCGTAAGGCGCGAAACAAGCATTTACCAATATCCGGGCCCATAATTGAAGCAAAAGCCCTCGAATCTGCTCAATGTCTAGGACAAGACAACTTAGAGGCATCAAATGGATGGTTAGAAATGGTCGTCGGCGCGATATTGCCTTCAAGAAAATATGTAGCGAATCAGCCAATATCAATATCGAAGACCTAACTGCTTGGAAAGAAAGGCTATTGACCATTTTAAAGGATTAGGCTCCAATGGACGTAAACAATGCAGATGAGACAGGTCTCTACTATAGTGCATTGCCAACAAAAATATATACATTGAAAGATGACGATGTGTTTCATACAAATATGGAAGGTGAGAAGGAAGAACCACTTATAATAGGTAATCAGTTCTCGAATATGAATAGTAATTATTCATAAAATGGCTTATAAATCGAAAGTGGTTCAAAATAGGTAGAGGAATACTCTGCATGAAAAAAATTTAATTGGTCCACTCTATTTAACACTTCGATAATATACAGGGTGTTCCATTTAAAAAAGTGACTTTTGAACAAATTTATAAAATCTGAATTGCAATTAATTTTTAGGTTGATTTGACATCTGGAGACGAAAATATTGAAGTTTTAATTCACATAGTTTCGGTAAAAAAAGACACAAAATAATTAATATTTAAGAAACGGCAAGAGAAATGGGAAAATATCCTATACAAAAAAAACCTAGATTGTTTCGTAGAATCTACAAATAGAATGAACTACAGGGTGTCCCATTCAAAATTCCAAAGTTGATATCAGTTATCAATAGATCTGGCACCACTGCAACCGCGAAATTATTTTTAAAAGCTAGAGCGCAGCCTCCTATAGCCGTAGTGAAAATTTCAAAATTATTTTTCTTTTCGTTCTCCAGATACTTCTAACGTACTATCGAGTATGGAATACCCTGTATTGTGGAGGTAGACCGTCAGTGTTTTATTTGTTTCAAATAGATGTTCTTAATCAAGATTAAATATCTAGAATAGATTCTGTACTTCTGCAGTATATAAGTGGACTGGAGTATTGAGGATATTTCTATGGAATTAAAGGTTTTCTGGAAATCTATAAATGTTATGGTTTCTGAAAAAAGCTGGGACACATCCTAAGAGGAGGACTATCATAACGAGAAAGACAAGCATAGGAAGAAGATATTCACGGTTAAAAATATTAGAGACTTTCCTATAATCAACTCTCTAGATCGGGATTTTAAAGGTTCGACCGCTTTGATGATTGATAACCTAAGGAATGAAGACAATATTGCTCAAATTAAAGTAATGGTGTTTCTGATATATTAATCTTGTTGCACTGTTGTTCCGCAGTACATCCAGTTTCCAATAGCAACCAACGTATTGTTTGGTAAAATCTACTTATATCATACCATTCATACCTATCGACTAGTTTTCAATGACCAAAGATGATTATTAGACGAGCCCGCATTCCGAAAGTAGCTTTGTTTTATTCTTACATGTAAGATAAACCCGAGTCCCGGGTGTCAAACACAAAGAAATATTATCCAGTGACTAAAATAAATTTGGTGGGAACTGTTTTCTGATATTCGATATAGCGAGGGTCTGGACAGGGATATGATATTCAATCTAGATTCTTAATGGATATAACAATGACAGAGCTTTCCGAATTATATAGTGCCAAATAACGCATTGGGATGCATTCAATTTTAAAAAGAGAAAGTAAAAATCCTGGTATAAGAAAAAATTGAAAAAGGCGTAGCCCAACTAGTCATACAGGGTATTTATGAATGTCACGTAGTTATTTAAGGGAGTGATAGTACTCGGCAAAATAGAAAAAAAAATACACATAAAGATGCGGTCAAAAAGGCAACATTTTTGTTGTGTCCTGGGTGTCCAGTTTTCGATGGTTTTACGGGGTATCTTCGTTATTAGTAAAGATAGAAGGATACGGTTTTCGCTAGGGATCGACCGATATGATTTTTTGTGACCGATACCGATATATGCATAGCCGATATCGGCCGATACCGATATATCGGCTATATTTTCTATTATGGATATTTTGCTATATAAATTAGCTACAATTAATGTCCGTCTTGTTCAACTGCCCGCTCAAGTAAAACCACACAGCTAAAGATATTTGAATCCTTTGATAACATGCAGTTATGGGACATCAATAGTACTAAATCTAAAGACATTCACTATTCTATCAGAGAATTATTAGCTATAGGTATACAACCCTTCAGTATTCTAAATGATGTCGGCTTTAAACAGCGTTTAAAAAAATTGGATCCTTGTTACAATATGCTTCTGATAAATATTTTAGAAAAAATATACTTTCTGATATTTACCAAAAATGTTCTTCAGCAATTAGTGAAAAATTATCATCATCACTTTCCTTAGAAGAAAACATTAAAGTTTCTGTAACTACAGATTTATGGACGTGCAAACACAATAACAATTCATTTATGTGTTCTACTGCTCATTGGATGGATTTTAAAACGACTGAAAGATGTTCATTTGTACTGGCCTGCAAACATTTTCCAGGAACACATACAGCTTTAAATATTGCCCAGATGTTAAATGATTTACTGAAGAGATGGAAGTTAGTTCATAATCAGGTTCTTTTGGTTTTGGCTGACAATTCCGCCAACATAAAAAAGGGCATCGACGAAGTTAAACTAAAACACCAAACTTGTTTTATACATCTTAACAATTAGCCATACAAGACTCGATAAAAAGTCAACGATCAATCATGGATTTATTGGCAAAAACGAGGCGTATAGTAACTTATTTTAGTCACTCCTCTTTGGCTTGTGATAGACTAAAGAATATTCAAAAGACTCTTAATATGGCGAGAAAATCTTTGGTTCAGGATGTACCTACATGATGGAACTCAAGTCTTTATATGTTGGAACGTTTGGTAGAAAAAAAAACGCTTTAAATATATTTCTAATGGATGATTCAGCTTTAAAAGATAAGGAACTAGCATATCACCAGTGGGAACTAGCAAAAAACTTATGAAACTTATTAGAACCCTTTGAAGAGATTACCAAAATTTTTAGTAAGAACAGTGCATCTATATCAGAAATAATATCATTATTTAAGACACTTTTGATTTATCTCGACAAAGCTGAAGGAGCTGATTTTTCTGGAGTGCAGACTACTAAAACTGCGCTTAAAAATTCTTTATTTATTTATTTTACTTTATAAATTTATGTTTTAATTTCTTTAAAAAATATATCGGCCGATACCAATATACTCTTGGCCGATATGGGCCGATACCGATATCGGGCAAGAAGGCCGATATGGCCGATATACCGATACCGATATCGGTATCGGTCGATCCCTAGTTTTCGCAGCCCTGTGCTACTTTTTTATGAAACCAAAGATGCTGCAATCAGAATTTTTCAAGTCCTCCTTGTTCTTGATATACGAGATGTTTTTGAAAATTTTATATTTTGGGTCACCCCCATAATTTAGGTTACCCTACAGCCTATCAAAGAAAAAACAAATGTTCTGTTTGCAGTTTTTTTACGTAAAATCCAGTGAGGTACTCAGATTATTTCTGCGTTCAATAGTCTCCGAGAAAAAAATAAACTTGCTTTTTTTTAAATGAGTCACCCTATATAATTTTTAATAATATAATTTAGCTTATAACAAGCTTCTCAAATGCATAAATTGAGTTGTGTTCTACTACGTAAAACATTAGAAACAAAACATAAAAATTTATAGAACTTTCTCATAAATATTGCTCAAATTGTTCTCCATTATGCCTTAGATATGTTTCACACATAGTTCTTATTGGCCTTAATAATTAAAAATAATAAAAGGCTGCGTTTGTTGTAACTCCCTAAATGCTATTTTAGTGGCACTTCTTAAATCTGCAATTGTTTGATATTGAATAAAATAAATTTTATTTTCAAGGTATCCCCACAAGAAGAAATTCAAAACCGACAAGTCGGGTGACCTTGGTGGCCATCTTAGAGGTCCATTCGTTCCAATCCAGTGGTCTGGGAACTATTGTTCAAGTAGGCCCTGATAATTAGCGCATTGTGAGCGGGTGCTTCATCTTGTTGCAGATGCAAACTATTGAGACCTGCTAAGGGCACGTCTTCTATAATTTCCGGCACAACGTTATCCAGAATTTCAAAATAAATAAACATTAAGGCTGCCTTCAAATATATTATAAATTATTTTGCTTCCAATGCTGATTTTCCCGAGACCAAGACCTCGTATTGTGCCGATTAAATATACCAGCACTGGTAAAATGAGCCTCATCGGACCATATAACGATTCTTTCAAAATCATTTTCCCTGTTAATATTTTGTAAATAGTAATTACAGAACTCTATACGGCGCTGTGCATCACCGGGATGTAAGTTTTGTACTAGGTGGAATTTATATGACTTAAAATTGTGTTTTTTTTAGGGTTGTTTGAACTTTTGATTTAACTACTTCGACCGCACCTTCAATCGTTCTGCAAGAACTAGTTGGATTTGTTTCAATTGAAGCTAAAACATTTATTTAATCAGTCTCGCGGTTTTTTTTGTTGTAGATTCTAGGCCGAGGTTTAGAAAATGAACCGTGTTCAATTAAATTTGATTTCATGCTTAGAAAAAATATTTTCCGGCTTTTGTCTTTCGGGATATCTACAAGTAATTCAAGAAATTTAATAAATCTTCATAGAAATACTACAAAAAGGCGTATATTTACCTATTGAAATACACTTCTAATGCTTCATCTGCATTTTCATTACAATGGACATAACAAACGAGCATGTCGTATTTTTCATTATTTTCAAAGTTTACATTTTCTACCATAACTAAGACAAACTGATTTTTTACTATTAATTTGATATTTTAAAACAACTTAGAGAACCTGAATACTCTGTGAATATTCTGACAGAAACCAAAGAATAAAGCCGAAACTGCTCTCCAGAAGGGACATGTTTAATACGGGATAAATAAGAATGGAAAAGCCCTATCACCGTCTTTATTTAAAAATTTTATTCCTACGCGTTTCGAACAATAGATCATCCTCAGGGCGTGTGGTAGGTTAGAACAAAAAATTATCAACATTCAACAATCAGTTACGCACACACATACACTGATAAAACTGGGCTCCCTTAATCAAATCATTTGATTTTTTTGGTGAATAATTATTGGTAATAAATAAATGTGATTTTAATTAATTAATTAAAGTCTTATTTAACTGAAATCAATGAGAGAATTTCGTTTTATTTGTAAAATTATTTGACTGTTAGTGGATTTGTGTCAAATCATGGAACCTTTCAAACAAATATCTTACCAAAAAACAACTAAAATAACACAATCTAAAAAACTAATTATTTAATCGAACTAATTTTCATTTAGGAACTAAATTCCGTTAATCGCTAGTTAAATCACCCAATAGAGAACTACATATTTAAATGTCTAGGTCATTTAGACTAAATAATTATATATTTACATTAGATCCTTAATATAAAACAACCAAATATTTACAAATAACTAATTGTTTAAGCCAAATACATTGCGAGTTAAGAACTAAATACCTTTAACCCTAATTTAAATCATTCAATGCCGATCATTTTATGGGGCTTTGAGTAATTTGATTGGTTATACAAAAAAAAGTGGTCTGACAAATCATCATCGCGTTTTTGGTTATTGGTGTTCGATCTTGTCTTGTAGAAATTTATGAGTGAGAGTGAAATCTTCTTTGTTAGTGGCACAGAAGTTAGTGGTTCCAGCAAATTAAAAATAAGATATGGGGAATAAACGTAATATGAATAATTATTTAGAGAATTGGGGTATATCGAGGGTATATATCCCATCTGTTAGATACTTTTTAAGGTAGGAAACTATATTTGAATATTCAAGTTACGCATGAAACGAGTTAAAAAAATAAGATAAGAGGCAAAGAAAAGATACGTGTAATACTTAATTTGAAATTTTAAACACAAAATCTTTTTAGAAAAATGTAGCCAGGTTTTTATAAATCATAGGTACTCAGGTGTATTCTTTTAAATCGTGTTAAAAATAAGACAGTTTTTCTCAATTTTCACCATATTTCAATACCCATCAAAACTTCTAACGTAAAAGATATAATATAACTAATATAATATTAATAATTATTGTACCTAATATTTGCAAATTTGTCTATATTTAATTTTTTATCAAAGTTATTAACTTTTCTATAATGTTCTATTGACGTATATTTTAAGGGGGCAACAATTAATGTTGGGTTTACACAGCAAAATAACATGACATAAAAATAAAATAAGAGTTGAATCTACAGATCTGCGATAAGACGTTTATAGAACCAAATAACATAACATAAAAATAAGAAATAAAATAAGAGATGGTAATCTTTTAACTTTTATGTTATTTGTATGTGAAAATCGTTGTGCGCGTGCGTATAATATGTCATAACCTCTATTTTCGGCAAAAATGTGTTTTTTCTGTTGGTTTGCCTTATTATTTGAACACTATAAACAATTTGATAAGGTTTGTGATTATTATGGTATAGGTATGATTAAACCATATTCAATAGTAATATAGGGGATTTGATCTGCTTATTTCTTATTTTTATGTGACGTCTGTATAAACACGTACTTGATGAATTGTATTTTCTAGACAAGCAAAAACGTTTATTAAGAGTGACTTTTTTTCGTACCTTTCAAAATAAAGTATGTTTACTCTTAAGCAAAATAACATTTTTGCAGTTTTTACCCACCCTGTATAAAAAAATTGAAGTTTCTTATGGTGAATCGTATTTTCTAAGCAAAAACGTTTATTAAGAGTGACTTTTTTTCGTATCTTTCAATTTTTAGTCCATTTGTCCTCTTGTAAACCCCATCCGTGGACATACTGTATATTGTTATTGTCAAATTGGTAAAAATTGACATTTATTCTGGCTTCCTTGCGGAAAATCATTGAGAAATGTATAATTTGTTTTTTATTATAGTCAGCAGGGAAATCGTCAATCGGGTGAAACCCTTAAAAAAAATGTCCCTGTAGAGGGGGTCAAGCTTAAAACTTTTTTTCGTTTCTCTCCTACATTTTTCAAGACAATTATCCCAAATTTGGTACACTTATTAGTTTTTGGAATCTGAAAAATATCTAATAGCGAATTCCATTGGTAAAAAAAGTGCGGAACTAGTGCAAAATTTGAAAACCATTGGACATTTCAGTGCAAGTATTTGTAAACCATTGGGAAACCGGTGCAACAAGTGTTGCACCGAGTGCAATCAGTTCCGCACGTGCTCTTGGAGACCGTGCTGCACCGAAACTGGATGAAAATGTCAAAAAATACAGTGTTTTGATTTTTTCGATTTTTATAATTCTGTTTTGTCTCAAATTTTGTCCATTGGTAAGTAAAATCATTGAGGATTGAGGAGTATTATCGTTAACTTTGTTGGAAAAATGCACTCAAGGTCTAATCTGAAAACCATTGGTACTCAAATAGTGCAACACTTTTTGTGCACTGGTGCAGTTTTACTGACATATCGGTGCCGCACTTTTTTTACCAATGGAATTCGCTATATATTAATAGAGGGAGTGTACAGAATGTTACATTTTTTGCGCTACCAACATTTCCATTCACCTGAACTTTTTTTGGGATACTGTCATGAAAAGAGGACTTTTCCAAATTATTATTTCATCCTGTACATTTAAATCATTAATTTACGTTTCTTAGCCTGGTGACCCACAAATTTATTAGTTTACTATTTATTATTTTACTATTTACTATTTGAAGCACAACGCCAAGTCTGCTATTTATTGATGTTATGCAAATATTCATAATAACAAGATAATAAATGATTATTAGACAATCCACAATTGATATAAATAGCATCATCGGTGATACAGAAGGCAGCTCTCAAAGAGCCATCAAAAAGCTCTCAAAAAGCTATCAAAAAGCCATCACAAAGCTATGAGCTTTTGACAATTTTAGACGTGAGAATACCTTGTATAAATATTGATATCTTATTTTGACTCCTCGTTCTTTCCTTATTCTTTTTAATTCCCTGCGTTTTTATCGCATTTGTCATCGTTTTCTAGTTCCCCGATTTAAATTGTCTAGATTATATTTTCTGGGGACATTTAAAATCGTTGGTGTATGAGACTCCTATCCAGACAGAGGAAGATTTGAGAAACAGAATTACAGCTTAATGTAAAATAATTCGCAAAACTCCTAGGATATTCGAGATAGTTCACCAGTATATGAGATGAACAGTTCACTCCTGCAATTTCTTTGTCGCGTAACGTCAGAATTAAGGCGGCGTATATGTGCCTATTCTTAGGGAAATTTTGATCTGACAACATCCAGGTACAGGTATCGTTATGCTTAAATTTGCAAGATTTTTCTTTCTTTCTAAAGTATAAAAAAGAAAAACTAGAAAACGATGACAGATACGATATATCTATCACTATTACTCCCTTAAATATCTACGTGACATTTATTAAAACCCTCCTGTATATTAGATTAATCTCGGATTCATCCAAAAAACCGAGGATAAAACATTAAAAAACAAGTTTATTGGAGGTAATTTTATTACCGACTTTATCTTCAATAAAGAAAAACGAAACCCTCACAGGATCACTTTTTTGTGCGTCTATCCACAAAGACCTTTTTCTCAGGAACAGTTAGATGTATCAAGTTAAAATTAATATCAAAAATTACCCTAGTAAAAAATTCAAGTTTCAAACTCAATGCAATAAGAACATACAGCCTTTCAAAAATCAAGCATTGTGATAACTCATTCACTCTTATAAATGTACGTCGCGTTGACCTAAAATCTTGAGATTTGACACGAAGGAAGGTCTAATAATAGCACCCCCAAAGCTCGAGTTCCACTCGTACATGTCCGTGTGATGTGTTATACTAACCTGAACTAGTAAACCACTCGGAATGGTTCAATTATTTATGTATATAAACTTTTTACAGATATTATTCAGAATTTAATTAAAACTAATTCGTGTTTTATGTTCCTATTAATCTAGGATCACTCTATATGTGCTTTATCATTATTTAGGGAATTAACAATATTCATCATGCCAATCATTAAGCAGTTATGACCCGATAAAACGCAAGATAACAGAAATATTTCGAATTATACGAGCAACAAGTTTTGTTTTAGTGTTATAGTAAAGTTAACATTATATCGTTGATCTTTTGACTGCCATAAAATCCTAATTATCCCTCTGCAGTACAAATTACCTGCATCCTTAATTGCTATACCATTTTCAGCAGGTATAAATACCTAATAATATATAAATAGAGTTAAGACACATTTCACCGACATTTAAATTTATTCAGTAGTGAAAATACCATATATTTCGTTTAACAAAGGATTCTAGTTTAACTGACTTTTACCGGATAATGAAGAAACCGGGCATAAGCCTTTAATTTAACATAACATACCTAACACTATAGATTTTCACAAAAACATTAACTAATTAAATGTTCAAACAACCCTCCATTAACAGCTAAACAATATCCTAACCGATCAGAAAATTCACTTCTAACGTTACTGAGTTGATATTGAGAAATTCTGTCACATTCTAACGAAATACAGTATTTTAGAGAGAAGTCGTTTGGCAATAGGTCAGGAGACCTGGCTGGCCAAAGGACTAGATGCCGTGGGCCAATAATATTTTCATTAAAAATATTTTGCAAGTATTCCCTAAATGTTTTTCATACTTGAAAGGAAAATATTTATGTTTTTTGAAAGTGCGCAACACTGTGGTTTGATGTTTCCCTACGGCTTGCCCAAGAATCCTCGTGCTAATCGTTTTATTTTCCTCCACGTCCAGTAAAATATCAAGATCTCTAATTATCCCTTTCTTCAGCTCTATTAACATTCTGAGTTGAACATTAACAGTTATTTATTACAGTGCCTTCGGACTCAAATTTACTAATGATAAGTTTAATTAATGAAGTGGAAGGGATATGCTTATTAGGGAATTGAACTGAAAAAATTTCAGACACTGTTCTTAAACTGCTTCCCGTATAATACCACTTAATCATAGTTACTTTCTATTTAATGGAATAGCTCATATTTACCCATACTTAAAGCGCCTTCAATGAAAACGTTGTCACTGACGCTACTTTTCGTTTTGTCAATGCCAAATAATAATTTGCTGGTGCTTGTTGCTGTCTTACCTAAACTATGAGAATTTTGTAATTTTGCAATCACATTTAATTGAATAAGTTAGGATTGGATTATTAAAATTTATTCAAACTTGGCACGTGGGTTTATTACCAGGGGGAAACCACCTATCCAACTTTGTACACCAAAAACTCTAAAATTCTAAAAAATGCTATTATTCATGTAAATGTTTTGAAAAATTCAAAAAATTCTAGAAAATTCTAGAAAATTCTAACAATTCTAAAAAATTCTAAACCACTCTAAAAAATTCTAATTAATTCTGAAACTTTATAAAAAATTCTGTTTATTTTTCGGACATTCTAAAACATTCTAATTTTTTTATCTGCATTTTTATCTTCTGTATCATTTTTTACGTTTATAATTTGTCAAAAATATATTTATTCGATCTGTGTTTACCCTTTTTACCCCATATCAAATAAGTAATGATTTTTTAAGGAGTGCTATACTATTTGGTAAGCTTACTCCTATTAGACAAGATTGAGTAAATAAAGGATGCGTTATATCTGAATATTTTAGCCAATATCCAAAAGGTTTTCTTCTTGAACAAGTACCTACTAACTTGTTGGCACGTATATTTTTTCTAATGTCTGTAGTGTTTCCTTGTTGTGATAAAAATTTCAACATTTTTTCTGAAAAATAGTTTGAACCCTAGGCTAGAGCCCGTTTTACTGAAGCAATACAGAGTGGGTGTATCTAAGGGGCCGTCCATAAATCTCGTGACGCTCTGGGGGGGGGGGGTCTTCTTCAATCGTCACGGGACGATTTTAAAAAACGATTCTTTCAATTGCCCGCCAAAAACTCGAACGGTTGGTACGACAATGCGATTGCAACGAACACCCAATCAGCGCACAGCGTGGTGAATTGAGGTTAAAACTCATTTGGCTTGAGAATATACCTTGTGGTTGACGAATGTCTAATTATTATTAGTTGACTAACTTTTAGTTTGATATACAAGTAAGTACTCCTAATTTGTTTTCAAATTTGCATGTTAAAATCACCAATATTGAAAGAAATAAACCTATGATTTATTAAAAATGTATTCTTTATTTTGGTTATCGAGCATTGTACATGAAGGGGGGGGGTTGGTCACCGTCACATGACGTTTAGCGGAGTATTAGGGGGGTTTTACATCGTCGAGAGATGGACAACCGACACCACTGGCAGGCGGTACTTTCCCTGATTTCGATTTCAGATTGAGTATTACGTACATTACGTTTGGGAATTAATTATTATTGTATATTATGCTTGCATATATGTATTTTAGCTTAGGTGAGTTTCTGAGTTTAGTGGTCGTTAAGTGGATGCGGCATGTCTCTTCCGCTTATTCTAGTTTGTATATATTTTGTGGCTACTTTATTTATAATTATAATGATTACTATACTATTTGAGTATTTTGGTTAGTATCCCTACTTAGAAGTTATATTATATAGTATAGTATATAATAGCACAAATAATTCTGAATGTATAGTTGTTAAGCTTAATTTTGTATATTTTTTTCAACCAATCGTTTGTTCACGTTTTAAAGTTTTCTTGCTAAATGTATCTTGTCAATACTTTGTACTTATTAACTTTATTCATTGATTGACAAAACTAATTGCTTTCTTCATATAATATATGTTTGATGTTATATTAATATTGCCGTATCTTTTTTTGATCGTATTATATCACTACCAGTCAAACTATCAGTCCCACTTCCGGGTCCCAGTAGCCGGACCTTTAGTTTAGGTCCAAGTCCAAGTCCAATACCGGAGAGACCACTAAATTTAAAAGTAACGATTTGCATAGTCTCGCAATGAGTCTAAAGCAACGAATCCTAATACCCAAAGTATATAACGAATCGTTACAAGTCCCCAAAAGTAACGAAAGTTGGCATCACTACGACTTACGGTTGTCCAAAGTTTATAGCTTCCGAAATAACACTTTTTGAACTCCTTTTCGGTACGCCCTGCATAAATCCTTTTCAACAAAAAATGTTGGTTCGCCTCAACTCATAATTTATGTTCGCCGCCGGCGCGGTGACAGGTCCGCCATGCCGATGTATAAAATAGCAGAGGGGGAAACTCCTATAGATTGCGCATGCTTTTGAGCGGATAGGTTGCTTTTGAGCATGCGCAATAGGTAAAAATTCTTAATAAATTTAAAAAAAATCTAATTAAATTCTAAAAAATGCTAAAGAATACTAAAAAAATAAGTACTAAAAAATGCTATAAAATTTTAAAAAATTCTGATAATTGTAAGAAATGCTAATAAATTCTAAAAAATTCTATCAGCATGTACACCAAAATTCTAAGGTGGTTTCCCCCTCGGTTTATTATATCGGCCTCTTCAAAAAATTATAATACAATTTTTCTCTAAAATGTACAGGGAAGCCAATATTTAGCCACCTCAAAATTTACATGGGATTTCCTATTTCCTAAGCCATGTATCACCCGGTATAAGAAATAACGGGCGTTGTAGGTTTACGCTAGGTCAAACTCACATTTTGTAAATTATAAAAACACTGTTATATTTATTAAGTACTTATCAAATTTGGTTAATAAAATCCATATTTAACACGTCTGCCATTATCATATATTAAAATGAATTGGCCCGTTAAAAGTTCAGCAAAACTGCTTTATAAATATTTAGAATGATATAAAGTAGGTAGCGTATTGACACTAAAATTAACATTAGTTCCGATGTAAGCGATTTAATAACACTCAATAACAATAGCCTCGTTCCGTCGGGTTGCTATCTAGAACAAATCTTGACCTGCATAATTTTTTATTTAAAATAATATATTTTATTGCTCATAATATCATGTTTTATACGTAGGTAGGTAAACAATTTTCCGGCCTGACCAACTTCGACTGGTAGTAGGCCGATTTAAACTCAGCCATTAGATGATGATTTATGAGTTTTTATCACGTGCCATCTGCCAGGATTTTCAAGGTCTATTTCTGGGGAAATCCAAAAACCTTGTTACATGTAACTCCGTACTCTGTCTAACTTTGAGTCACTACCTAGGTACTCATAAGTCAATTGGGAAAGACCCTCTAAAATATTCTAATTTTAATTCTTCCGAACTTATTATAGTTATTTATGTATTTACCAAGGGCGTCAAGTAGACTATAATGCCCGGAAGGCGAAAGCAACTAGCCCGAGGGCCTTTGGCCCGAGGGATAGTTTTCGCCTAATTGGCATTATAGTCTAGTAACGCCTGTGGTGTATATGTACAGGGACATTTTTTTAAGTGTCTCACCCGATTGGCGATTTTCCTGCTGACTATCATAAAAAACAAATAACATCTTTCTGAATGATTTTCGATAAGGAAGCCGAATTTAATGTCAAAAAATACATAGATTTACAAATTTGACAGATGAGACGCCATTTTGAATTTTCTTAAATGGCAACCCCCATAAATAACCACACGATTGGATTGCATTTGGCGATCCGATTCTAAAAGTATATAGTTGTTGATACTTATTTTCAGCCGTTTCGGAAATACGGGGGTTCCTAATTTGCCTCCATCGATTTTGTCTTTTAAGTGTCTCACCCCTTTAATAAATAGACCTTCTAAGCTGAACACCTTAATTTTTTTCACAGTGACATAATTTCGCGTGAGCAAGCGATCTACGCTATAGTCAAATCCGACAGATGTCAAAAAGTGACAGATACGACGCCATTTTGAATTTTTTTAAATGGCAACCCCCATAAATAACCACACGATTGGATTGCATTTGGCGATCCGATTCTAAAACCATTTATCGATTTTGTTTTTAAGTGTCTCAGCCCTTTAATAAATAGACTTTTTAAGCTGAAAACCCCAATTTTTTGCTGGTAAGTTGTATCTTAATGAAAATGTTATCCTACGTATAATTTAATTTAAACAACAAGAAACAGTACATGTTTTTTTAAAAAAATTTAATTAATTTCTATTATCAAGCTCTAACAAGTAAAGTGAATTATTATTGATTATTATAGTGAGTGGCTTTAAACAAAAGGTTTTCTTTTCCCCTTCCAACAAACTACCGCCAAAAATTAAGGTGTTCAGCTTAGAAAGTGTATTTATTAAAGGGATGAGACACTTAAAAGACAAAATCGATGGAGGCAAATTGGGAACGCCCGTATTTCCGAAACGGCTGAAAATAAGTATCAACAACTATATATTTTTAGAATGGTAATAACAATTTTTAAATATTTTTACTTTATTTTAGTCGAAAAAGTATACAAATAGCCTTTGGACAAAATATTCCCAGGTGAAGTCCGAACTTATAGTAAAGGAAAACATTAATATTTCAAGATATTGTCAATTAATAGCATTTTAAAAAGTTAAAAATCAAAGGGATCTGTTCCTAAAAAGTCAAAAGTTTTGGCAGGTGAACAAATTTTAACTTTTATCAAAAATGCTGCATAAAGTGGTACTCGTAATGGGAGTTTTTGGCGGCCCAAGACGGGATAAGATGGTAAAAATTACCATCGATGATATTGAGGATAAGGGGCCTGTTATGCTTATCAAGGTACCAGAAACTAAAACTGCTACGCCAAAAAGTTATAATCGAAGGAAACCAAGCAGATGCCTTAAAATTGGTTAGACAGTACCTTGCATTAAGGCCAAAAGTAATTAAGGAACGCAGATTTTTCCTTACATACCGAAATGGTAAATGCATAGCTATGCCTGTGAGTAAAAATACACTAGGACCTGTTCCTTTAATCATAGCAAAATTTCTTAATTTAGAAAACGCCAAGGAATATACAGGGCATTGCCTGCGTGGGACCTCGTCCACACTTCTTATCGAGGGTGGTGCTTCCCTTGCAACCCTTAAGCTACACGGAAAGTGGAAGGGTACTAGAGTAGCGGAGGGCTATATATTGTAGCATTCATTTTTGCTATAGATGTATATATATAGGATGCTACATGGTTTTGTGTAAGATATTTTTCTACATTACCTTTCTATGTTTTCTGTGGATTTTAAGTTTAGTGCTTTGGTGCAGAGGTTCATGTTTTACAGGCCACGGTCCTATCATGAATATTTTTTTGTACATTCTTCATTCCTTTCTTTTTAATTAACTTGAAAGAAGTAGATATCTGAGTATTTAAATATTTTCATTGTCAAAATTTGGGGTTATGTTCATTTATGATAACCGGTCAGTAGTTCATTTGGCTTATAGTATGTTCGTTGAGTTGTTCCATTTGAACCTTGGTTAGTTTACTCTAGAACATTGATGATATTGCACTTCTCACCATTCAATAAATTGGTATGCCATTATTTGTTTTTAAATTGCATATTATGCAGGGTAAACTGCTATTAGTTTTCCACATGTCAAGTTGGTTTGGTTTTGTCGTTTTATCGAACTGAGACCACTTTCATCAATTGTCTGAACGTACCAATTTTTTTGACATGACAGTTAAGGGACACCTGTCATTTGATCTTTACCTTTTTCGAGGAGATTTTGACTTTAGGTCACTTCATTTAAGATCACTCTTGAAGGTGGAAGTCGGCGGTTTTTAAAAGGGGCCCACTATTATGTGATTTGAACAGGTCCGCCGCCCTAACTTTAGTTGGCACCTCAGGGGTAGTAGAGCGTCCTCATCTCTTTGATGGTAAGATTTCTTTAATTCTTTTCTTTGTGTCTCTTTAATTTTTTTATAACCTCAATTTTCTCCAACATGTGCAATTTCATTTTTTAGATTTGCACATGAGGCCTCATTTTTTTGTATATTTTTTTGAGATGGTAGCACCAGACAACCAATGAGGTAGGATATATTTTCGATTTAATTTAACCAGGTATCTGATTCGCTGTTTCGATTTTAGGGTTTTTTTTTTAGATTTTAGTTGCAATTTCCCGAGGGGTGTCTCACCCATGGTAATCAGTGTACATACTGTAAGGAAATCGCTAAAAGTCACTAGTAATCATTGGTAATCACTAGTAATCATTGGTAATCATTGGTAATCACTGGAAATCAGTTAGAAATCGCTAGAAATCATGTAAATTACCCTAGTTTAGTAATCAGTGTACAAATTTTGTATAGGTGAGACACCCCTCGCAATTTCCTTTTGCTTCTCTCGAAGCGTTTATTGTTGAGTATATAACAGACGTTATATATTCACATTTCTTATGACCACTTGTTGAAATTGAATCTGCATTAAGATATGTGCTGTCTTGTACTGTTCGGGTCCACCAGACTGGAGGCAGGGTGCCTATTAATTTGAAACAAAGCCACATGGGATTTGGAACATCTGGGAAATAAGGCCAGTGTGTTGTGATAATTTTTAATCCCTTTATAACCTTAACACCATTAATTTCACTCTAAAACTAACTTTAAATTTGTAATACCACCTTGGTAACATTTAGAAAGAATCTAGGTATTATGACCATACAAGTATGAAGGTTCCAGAACATTCTCTTTTCCCTTTTTTTAAACTATAGGTGATAACCAGTTACCAGGCGAGTAAAAACCCTTCAGGTCTTCCCATGAGAATATAATTTTTTAACTTTAATATTTAATTTACTTATTGATTTCAATATTTAATCTCTTTGTGGAATCCAGTTTAGTGATCCTAATAAATTACCCCAATTGTTGTTTTACATATCTGTGTTTTATTGTTACTCACACTACTGCAATACGAACTATTACCATCTTTAGAAGCAAGCGGTTATCCTATTTTAAAAACGCTTTGTAAGTATTAAGTTTTTTAACCATTTAAAATAGGTGGCGTCCAAGACATCAAAAAAGTGTACAACTGCTTAAGGCAAGGACTCCGAGCCTCCGACACAAGAGCTGCCGTTCGCACCATGGTACGTAAAGTTGCCTTGTAAAGGTAATTTTACGGCACAATATAGAGGAAAGCATCACGTCAAAAAAAAAGAATAGCAAAAATGATTGCTAGCTCTGTTACCGAAAAAGAAAATATGTTAATTAATGTTGAAATGGAGCAAGAATCCGCATGCACATCGAGAAACTCAGCAATCAAGTCGCAAAATTTCATAGCTGGTCCAGCTTCTTTCTCAGGAAAATTAAAAAATTGTACATTTAACATAGGAAAAACAGAATAATATTATGTAAAAAAACTGTTAACAATAAATACAAATTTTGTTCAATATTTTCTTAAATGATAATTACCGGGTATTACGCAAATCACCGGGCTATATGAACTTTATCGCCCGCTAATATTTTGATGATGTTTATAGCAACCGTTTCTAAGGTATTATAAGTAAATAATTGATAGATGAAAAATAAAAGACCGTTGACTGCGCGAGTCATGGGATATTGCTTTGGAAGCCAGGTTGCTATTGTTTCAGGGGAAAACATTTGATTGGTTGGGGACAGAAGTCAGAGGGTTCTGTTTGTTCTGAGAGATGAGTGATTGACTGGGGAGTTCCTCAGGGTTCAGTGCTGGGACTAGTTCTCTTTCTTTTATACAGGGTGTTTCAGAAGAACGGAATGTAACTTAAGGTGGTGATTCCTTATGATATTCTTAAGAGAAAAGTTCACATGAATATGTGTTGGAGTTGCCCCGTTTTTGACATACAGGCAGGTCCGTTCCTGGGGTGTCTGGCGTCTACGTGCAGGTTTCTTTGGTGCGCCTCTAGTTAAAAAAAATGGTCCTATTATTTTTTAATACAGGTATTTCGCGAAAAACGGGCAATGATTTGAAATGTAAGAAAACTGATAAAAAATAATTAGAAAAAATATTTATTAAATTACCAAAACAAACAAAATCACATAAAATATTTGGTAAGTATATCAGAAGAAAAATATACCCTAAAGAAACAAAAAAAAATATATAAACAGTACTTATAATCAATATATCATTACGATTATTTACTTGATTGTTTATGAAATATAATAAATAGTAGGAACTAAAAGGAGTACATTGACAAGAAAATTAAAGGAGAATAAAATTAACGTAAATAAAATAAACAATAACAAAAACACAAAACAATATTATACCTAGTACTTATATGGTAGGTTACAGAAATATTTTAATGATAAAAAAATAAACGTTTCAAAAATGAAAAAATACTATTTTTGTAATAAACAAAACAAAAAAGGAATGATATACCTAAAACAAAACACGTCTGGCTTTCACGGATGCAAGCTCGTTGATCATCTGATTATGATCAAGAGCCTCAGAAATATTATTTTCAATCGAAATAATGGCCAAATCTGATAGGCGTTCTTGACTTATAGATGTCCTTAAATAATTCTTTATTAGTTTTAACTGAGAAAAACTTCTTTCACCTGAAGCTACTGAAATGGGTAATGTAAGGTATATCCTTAAGACTATAAATAAATTTGGAAAAAGAGACTGTAGATTTTTTTTAGTGATATAATTTAAAACGTCTATGGGAAAAGATGAATCAGTAGTATTTTTAGGATTAAGAATTTTATATGTTGAAATTTCATTATGTAAATCTAAGCCGTCAATGTCTTTAGATATTACTCCATTAATCTCAACTTGCAATGCGGTATCTAAATTTAAACATGATTTTTTAATTAAGTCAGATTCTAAATTTTCAAAATTACATAAGAACCCAAATAAATTTTGAAATTTGTTTATACCCTCAAACCGCCTTTGTAAAGACTGAATAGTTGTAAGTATCTAAAATTAGAAAATAAAAATTGATTTTAAATTTTTGCTTTGGATCTGCTACAGATTCATCCTTACTTATATGAAAATTGTTGCTTAATTTTTCGTTGCCGTACTATTTGGAATACAATACTTGCTCTACATCGTTTTTTTTGCTTCTCCTTTAGCTTTATTGATGAGCAAATCAAAATTTTTGTCTGGCCGTTTTTCGTTAAAATAAAGATTTAGATTTTCAATTTATTTTACTTACTATATTAATTTTTCCTAAAATATCATGCCAGATTAAAATCGAATAAATAAATTTAAAAGTCCGGGCATGTAGTGTCCAACAAGGAAGCAACGGAAAGAACACATTTGTGCTATTATTAAGGCAAACGCTTGGTAAAATTTTTAGACATATTGAAATGATAAAATAAGAGATTTTTTTTTTATTTGTAATAAAGAATACTGAATGACCGTCGATTTTGCGCTTCTAAAATTTTGCGCCTGCGTGCATGCACGTCCTGCACGTTCGCCAGGAACGGCCCTGCAAACAGGGTGTTAAAGCTTTTGACAAAACATAGGTTTTTTATAATTTTTTTTAAATATCTTTTCCAGATACTATTAAAATTTGGTACCATTATTCATAATAAGGGGCCTAATTAGCCCTAACTAGATTAAATTAATTTAGTCCATTTGCGTCTTGGGGACCACCTTAACAATATATTATTCACAAAAAAATACAGCTTTTTTGTTTCTTGAATTGTTTTCGTATCTTGCTTCGTTTTCGGGCGAACAAATAAAACCCACTTTATTGCATGTGCAAAAACCAGACCTATGTATTTCAAAATTAATTAAAACATTTAAATTAAAATAAAATTATTTTTTTAATAATGCAACAGTTAATCAAAGCAAGTTGAAAATTGCCACCTTCTGATAAAACGCACGATAGCAATCGTCTTATCACTGATTCTCTTACAATTAAATAATTCGAATTCTTAAGTCGTTTTCATCTAGTACAACGTTTTGTATACAAGAGACTTTAGGTGACCCCATAAATAATAGTCTAGAGGATTTAAGTCGGGACTGCGAGCTGGCCAACCTTGGGACCTGCGCGTTCAATCCAGCAATTAGGAAAAGTGTTGTCGAGGTGTTGATGAGTAACTAGGCTAAAATGAGCTGGGGCGCCGTCGTGCATGAACCACATATTAGTTCTTATTTGTAAAGGTACGTCTTCTAACAGAACGTCAAGTTCTTCAGATAGAAACTGCGGAGTTTCCATTAAATCGAGGTGGTAAAAAGTATGGTCCAAGAGAGTCGCCAATGATCCCTGCCCATACATCCACGGAAAATTGTTGCTGAAAACGACCTTCTCTAGTTTTATGAGGAAACGAAACGAGATAAGAAAATAATTCAGAAAACAAAAAAGTTGAATCATTAGTTGGTAAATCCCAAAAAAAAATCAAAATTAGAAGTCAGTGGCGTACATTTTCTTGTCAATAATATTAGTTAAGGTGTTCTCCGGGACGGCACTGGACTTAAACAATTTGATCTAGTTAGGGCTAATTAAGCTCCTTATAATTATGAATAACGGTACCAAACTTCAATAAAATCGGAAAAAGGATATTTTAAAAAATTATAATTCTTGTTAAAACACATATTACCCTGTATATCAAAAACGGGGCAACTCCGAACACATGTTCATATGAACTTTTTCTCTTAGAATATCATAAGGAATCACCCCTTTAAGCTACGTACCTTACTTCTCAAACACCCTACATATTACCGATTTGACGTCTATCGACATTGGGGGAGAGCTCACACTTTTTACTGACTATACTACCATATAATGGCACTCTAACAATGCTCTAATGTTAAAAGACATTATTACCTTAGATTTAATGAAGGTCAAAGAATGGTGTGCTTTGAACTTGCTGCTTCTAGACGTCAAAAGAACAAATGTAACTAGTTTTAAATGTGCTATGGAGAGCTTGGTCATTGGTGAATCACGCCTTGAGAAGTGCCCTAGTACTAAGTTTCTGGGCCTTGTCATTGATAGTGACCTTAATTCAATTAATTTGTAAATAGAATTTTATCTTAAATATTATGGAGTTGCATTTTGGGAGTTTTCTAGTCAGCAACTGCTCGATATTTTGTTTGTTCTGCAAAAACGCGCAGTGAGATATATTTGTCGGACCAAAGCAAGAGACCATTGTTTTTGCAATTGACACTGACATCATTGTTTATTTTAAAGACTGTCACTCTTATATTTAAGATTAGATATAGGCTCGGATATAGGTTATTGAATACCGACTCCTTCTACACGACAAGACAATATCGTAATCTGCCTTTGCCAATACCATCCTCAGCCCTTACAAAAAATCGATTATATATGAAAGTATAGAAATATATAACCATTTACCTTGTAACTTGAAGGACCTTAAATTAAATTGTTTAAAAAATCTGTGAAACGGATTGCTGGGGAAGGCTTACTGCCTGAGGAAATATTATTCCAGTTTTCCTTAAGGGTAAAAAGGAAACAAATTAATGAATTTACTATGTGTCACATGCACATCATCTTTATCTTTGTCTAATTTTAGTTGTTTATCATTATTATTGTCTATATTTCTTTATACTTAGGTAATAATACTATTTCACCATTGTCAATGCGAACGATGTAAAACTTCTTAATAAATCCATCAAAATTCGAGTTACCAATACACAAAAACACTTTAGATTAGAGATTAAAAGTTTACATTAAAAGTAAAGCGACTTGAGGCGTTTAGGTATATCATCATATCATGTTTTGAAACTACTTGAATAAAGTCAACTATAATTATTAATGTCACATACAGTGTCACCATTAAAGTCCGCACCATATGGAACTTTTTTTTATTAATGAGGTTAGTTAAAATTAAATTTGGGCAATCGTTTTTGCTTCAAATTAGACTAAAAATTATATAGTCAAATGTCACCATCTGTCATTCGGTATCTGTCAAAAATTACATTTTAATCAAAAAATGCTGAAAAATGGCATTGTTTTACCGAATTTCAAAAAATTTTATTGGAAAAAGTTGTTTCTAGTACAATTCTTGGCCTAAATACAAAGTTTCAGTTTTCTAGCTCAAAGTTGATTTTTTTGCCATTTTTTCTAATTAACTTTTTTTTTATTTAATGTAAGTTCGCTTAATGGATATTAAACTATTTGCTTATACCATACTCAATATTTTATTTAGTTTGTATGAGCTTTTTCTTACTAGAATGGCATTTTTTTTCGAAATTTAAAATTAGAGGCAAAAAAATTTGACACAGGTGGTGCAAAGTTATCCTAATTTAAAAATTTTAACAGATAGACGTCAGATATTCCATTTTTTTGATAGTACATACACCTAAGAAGTTTAAAAAACTTATTAATAAAATTCCCAGATATCAGATTAGTTCAAAATTTAGACACATTTTCTTTTTATCCACAATAAAATATCAAGGCAATTTTAAATTTTATAAGTAGGCTATGGAAAAAAACGAATTAGAGTGCCGAATAAATAAAAGAAATGTCATAAATTTGAATATTTTCGCAAGTTATAGTTTTCAGTGTTATCACCAATGTTGTCCATTCAAGAAAAAATAGAAATTGTCTTAATTTGTGGAGAGAATATGCCTCACCGGCAAGTATCTGCCATTTTTAATGAGAGGCATCCAGAAAAAATTTGCAGCATAGCACTGTTTCAAGAATAATGTCAAAATTTAGAGAAACTGGATCTGTTCAAAATAATTTTAAGAAACCTCACGCGGCAAGTAAATACGATGAAGCAGCACAACTACTTGATGTTTGTTTAGCTGTTATTGACCACGGTCAAACAGTGTAACCAAGATAAGTGATTCAACAGGGTGCAAAAGGGAAAGCGTTAGAAAAATTCTTCAGAAAAATCGATTTCGGGCATATGAACCCAAGTTTATAAACACATTAAAAGAACGCGATTTTGATATCCGACTTGATTTTTCGTTTTGGTATCAGGGACAATATGAGGAGAATATTCTTTTTCCATACAAGATATTATGGACAGATGAAGCCACTTTCTCTTCGAATGGTACCGTGAGCTCACAAAATTGCCGATGGTGGTCCCAAGAAAATCCTAACTTCACAATTAAATGTCGCGACCAGTATCATTTTAAAACCAATGTTTGGTGTGGAATTTTGAAAGATGAGCTTATTGGACGTTACTTCTTTAGAGTAAACTTAACTGGTGAAAGGTACCTGAATTTTCTTGATAACGAGATTACCGAAGTTTTGGATAACATGCCCTTACACCATAGACATAACTTATGGTATCAGCTTGATGGTGCACCCATACATCAAACTGTAGCAGTGAAAGAACGCATAAACCAATTATTTCAAAACAGAGTTATAGGGCGTGATAGAGAATGTCACTGGCCACCCAGGTCGCCTGACATAACCCCACTAGACTTTTTTCTGTGGGGTTATCTTAAGCAGAAAGTTCATAAGAATCGACCGTTTAGAAATATCAAGCATTTGGAACAAACGATAAGACAGTGTTGTGCCGATATAAGACTAAGCTTTTTACAAAATGCTGTCAAAGACGTTTATAGACGGACGGGTGCTTGTATAGAGCGAGAAGGACGTCACACTGAAATGTGAAATTTATATTGCTTTTGTGTTACCTATTTAAAATGATTAAAGTTCCTTTTTGTTCCTTTTAATAATAATGATAGTTTTAAGTATAAAATAAAATTTTTATCAAATATTTAGATGTATTTGTCATTTGAAAAACGAAACATCTGACGTCTATCTGTTAAAATTTTTAAATTAGGATAACTTTGCACCACCTGTGTCAAATTTTTTTGCCTCTAATTTTAAATTTCGAAAAAAATGGCATTCTAGTAAAAAAAAGCTCATACAAACTAAATAAAATATTGAGTATGGTATAAGCAAATAGTTTAATATCCATTAAGCGAAATTACATTAAATAAAAAAAAAGTTAATTAGAAAAAATGGCAAAAAAATCAACTTTGAGCTAGAAAACTGAAACTTTGTATTTAGGCCAAGAATTGTACTAGAAACAACTTTTTCTAATAAAATTTTTTGAAATTCGGTAAAACAATGCCATTTTTCAGCATTTTTTGATTAAAATGTAATTTTTGACAGATACCGAATGACAGATGGTGACATTTGATTATATAATTTTTAGTCTAATTTGAAGCAAAAACGATTGCCCAAATTTAATTTTAACTAACCTCATTAATAAAAAAAAGTTTCATATGGTGCGGACTTTAATGGTGACACTGTATGTATTTTCTATGTCTTTGGGGAAGACTGCAATGTTTTATTTACAAGTAACATAATTATTTAGCTACTCATAAAAAATGAAAACCAAAGGGAAACGCAAGGGGAAACGCAAAGGGTTGATGGGAGGTCTACGAATAAACCAATTATCAGGTACCTACGTAAATATGTAATATGTGTAAACAGTACCAAGAATAATTTATTGTTTCACATGTCTCAGTGCTGATTCTTAAATGATACCATTACGGTTGTCCAAAACAATAAACTTTCGCTTTCAAAGTATAGAAAATTAACGTAAGGGAGTTTAATAGTATTATGATGAAATAAAATATTACAAACATTATAAGATAAGTTGCAAGGTTGGGGAGTCATTAGTAGACAAGGTTGGTTAATAATATTGTTAGAACTTCTAATTTGGGGGAAGGTATTTGGTGTAATGATATCAGTAGAACATTAATTTGTGATAAGTGTTCAAAGGAGTGTGAATAGATATTCTCAGGAAAGAACGTGTATGTATAGTTTGTTGAATAATCCTAGATACCTAAAAAGTCAACTAACTTGTCGCAGACAGAAAAAGGCAGTGGGTGAACAATCGAGAAAGACACACAGAATCACCAAGTGTTTTTGTTAAATTAGCTTACAGAACTCCTTGTTTTAATTCACTATATTGGCATAAAGACAAAAATATTAATTGTTAGGGAAACATAATATAATTCTGACTGGTTCTTGTACCAAACTTTGCTTGCAAAAAATTGTAATTGATTAGCTATGCTAAATAAGGAATTAAATAATAATAATAACAAACACAACGTAATATACAGGTCATACGACATTGTATAACGATCACAGATTGGCCGAAAACAACAGGTGATAAACATACCTGGGAGTCGCTCAGTTTCAGTATCTATTATACTAGGTGTCGTAGCACAAGTAATTTCGTCTAAATCTTTATTCGAGTCTAATATAAAAATTATTATGCCTAAAAATTGAGAGATTGGCAAAAGAAGGCTGTTGTAATCCTGTCGAAATTAAAACACGTTTGGTTGGGGGGTAAAAGAAAGCCCTTCCTATTCAATTGTAAAGGACTGGGTAAAATTATTTTAAGTTGGATGGAGAAACCTTAAAAGATGGTCCCCGTAGATGTTTCATTACTTAAAAAACTTGAAATAAAACACGTATGTGTTGTAATTTTCACAATATATTTGTCAACATGACATATGTTTCGCCAGCACAGTGGCTTCTTCACATCTGAAGAAGCCACTGTGCTGGCGAAACATATATCATGTTGACAAATATATTGTGAAAATTACAACACATACGTGTTTTATTTCAAGTTTTTTAAAATGAATTTTCACCAAGTAAAGGCCGCTACGATTAAAAAAAGTTTCATTACTTCAGAATTAATTACTTTTGTAGACGACGAAGTGCTTTACAAATTGTGGCAAGCTTAGAGTTTTCTAAAACAATCAGAATTTTATATTTATATGAACAAGCTTAGTGCAAGATAGGTTCCACGACTTGGGTACAGAGTTTTTAACAGAATATATTTAGCATTTGGTCTCAGTTGTAAATGGAGAGGAGACCACTGTGCTTTAATTCGACCTCCTGTTCAAAAAAGAGCCAGAATTAAGGAAACCAAGAGCACCTACCCACTCGAACGGTCAAAATCTAATAAAATAAAATATCGATGCACTAGATTGCCTTCTTGTTGAAATATTCCAATTATGTTTATATTTATTTATTTATTGACGGCCAGTGCCATTTTTTACAAATAACATACAAAAGTAAATAGTAAGGACTATATCTAAGACTAAGACTAGAAATAAAACGATAACTAAAGCTAGCATGCATAGTTCGTTAATGTGTGAATAGGTTCTATAATAACAACTTCACAGGTACTACCACTAAACTACAGTATTAAAAAGAAAATACTTGACATCAATGCCCACCCATTCGCAGTCCAACAGCGTTCACCTCATATAGCTGTTTAATAAAATTCTTAAGGGGGCAAAAGAAGTTTAAGCGTTGTAGCTGATTCTGGTTAGCGTGAGACACTAACCTGGGAAGAAAGGAATTACAACCATAGTTTGTGCGGTGATATGGTTGGTAGAAAGTTTGAACGTTTCTTGTGTTGACAGAGGGTACATGCAAGGTAACACTAGAGGTAAGGTATGGACAGTCGACAATAGAGTTAATGATTTTAAAGAAAAGGAGAAGATCATGGAGACTTCTTCTATCATGAAGTGGTGACATATTCAGTCTCTGACACATTCTCTCGTAGTTATATTCAGTGTCTCTGAAAAATCTAAAGTGGATATGGTGCATAAACTTCCTCTGCACGCGCTCAATTCTGTTAACATGACAGGCATATTGAGGATTCCACACAGAGGCTGCATACTCCAAACCACTTCTGACAAGGCTGCAAAAGAGGATTTTAAAGGAACGAATAGTCATGAAGTCTCCCGTAGTTCTGCTTACGAATCCCAGTGTCAGCACATTGGGTATCCGAGATGTTGTACGTCTCGAGTTGACAAAATTCCAGAATGGCTTAGTGTTGCTACAGAGAAGATTTTCAGTACCTTGCACAAATTTTTTATAGGGTTCTCGAGAGAGAACCTTGCACTGAGATCTTAGGTTTGATAATTCACCTCACTTTTATTGAACCAATCAAAACGCTCATTTTCATAGCAACCACCTTGGTAACGGTCGTCTTACCCGATAAGACTACCGCTAGCTCGAAAAGACGCTTTCGAAAAGACGCTTGTAGCTTTTTTACTTAAATAAAAAATTAGTAACACCTCTAACTTGTATATTTACCTTTATCAGACGGCCTTCATTTTTATGTTCAGTAAATTATCCAATAAAATACACCTCTAGAGGCGGTTTCTTATCTTCATACCTTCGTTTTTCACTCGAAACTCGATTTTCCAAGAAAATTTTCACTCAATGTAATTTTTACTTATAATCAAAGATAAGACCCTCGAGCTAAAGCTCTCGGGATCATATCAGATTATAAGTAAAAATTACATTTCGTAAAAATTTGTCAGAAAATCGATTTCTTGTTAAAAACATCGGTATTACCGATAAGACGCCTCCTCTATCGGTATATTACTGTTGAAAAGACCTCATAATCGTGAGCAGACTTACTAATTTTGTAATTCTTGTGAGCAGTTTTTTTTTCAATTGTTAGCTTTATTAAGTCATTGCCAAACCATCTAGGGAACTTTCCGCTAGGCGCCCTCTTAATTGGAACAAAAAGATCAAAGCAATCATAGAAAATATTAATCATATTATCAACATCCGTGTTCATTTGAATTATTATGAATGGGATATTGAAACATAAACTTACTTAGACAATAATAACTGTCGTGAGTCGTGAACCATCTGATACGTCTTCCTTAACGTGTAGGGCAATTTAATTATTTTTGTAAACAATGAAATTGTTCGTGGTATATTATCTATTATTTACTTTCAACAGGGGTTGCTGAAGAAGCAAATTATCTGGCAATTATTATTTAATATTATATTTTTTTTATCTTATGATTTCTGGTGGTTCCACAAAAATGTTGATGAAATACCGGGTGATGCATGTCTTAGTTGAACATAAGAAATCCCATGTAAATTTTAAGGTAGCTAAATATTGGCTCTCCTGTATGTACATTTTAGAAAACAATTGAATTATAATTTTTTAAAGAGGTCGATATAATAAATCCATCTGCTAAGTTTGAATAAATTTTAATAAGCGAATCCTAACTTATTCAATTAAAACTGATGGCAAAATTACGAAATTTTCATAGTTTAGGTAATACAGCAAACGCCAGCAAATTATTATTTGGCATTGACAAAATGAAAAGCAGCATCAGTGACAACATTTTCATTGAAGGCGCTTCAATTATAGCTAAGTATGAGCTATTCCATTAAGGATAAAGTAACTATGATTAGGTGGTATTATACAGTAAACAGTTTAAGAGCGGTGTCTGAAATGTTTTCAGTTTAATTCCCTGATAAGCCTATCCCTTCCATTTCATAAATTAAACTTATCATTAGTAAATGTCTCGGTAAATGTGGGTCCAAAGACACTGTAATAAATAACTGTAAATGCTCAACAACAGAATGTCAATAGAGCTGAAGAAAGGGACAATAGAGATCTTGATATTTTACTGCACGTGGAGGAAAATAGAAGTTAAAGGCACTGCCTGACTTGGAAGCCAAAGAAGATCCCGAAGAAGAAACTGATTAGCACGAGGATTCTTGGGTAAGCCGTAGGAAAACATAAAACAAGAGTGTTGAAAAACATCAGGAGCTACGGCAAGGTGATAAAGAACGGAGAATGGTATTCTATTTTGAGGTAATGGAAAGAGCAAATAATAATAGAGATTTTTTTGAGAAACATTTGCTTTATCGATACATTCACCCTCAACAACGAACCAAATGTTCAAAATTGCCGGTATTGGAGCCAAGAAATTGAACATCGACTTGTTCATTATTGGACCAATTTTTATGGACGGCAACCTTACAGCAGTACTTAACCTATTTGGATTTACTACAAAATCGAATTGAACCCGCACTAGAAGTTGTACGCGAAAATCAGGAGATCTGGTATCAAATGGATAGATGTCCTGCCCATAATTCTCTCGTGGTTATAGGGAATACTTGCAAAATATTTTTAACGGAAATATTGGTCCACGGCATTTGATCCTTTGGCCAGCCAGGTCTCCTGACCTTTCGCCAAACGACTGGAGGGTGGTTTAAACATTTAATTAATTAATGTTTTTGTGAAAATCTATAGTCTTAGGTATGTTATGGTAAATTAAAGGCTCGATTAAAGGCTTAGTAAGAAAAACATAATAGTGTCTTTCACTTTGGATGTGTGATTGCTGGATTGGTGAAACGAAAATGTGTTTTTAATGTGAAGTAATCGTTATGTCTAGCTTTACGTCAATTTTCGCCAATAGCGTCATAGAAATTATTTGCTGGTCTTTGCTGTATTACCTAAACTATGAAACTATCACATTTAATTGAATAAGTTAGGATTGGCTTATTAAAATTTATTGAAACTTGGCACATGAGTTTATTACATCGGCATCTTCAAAAAATTATAATACAATTTTTCTCTAAAATGTACAAGGGAGCCATGCATCACTCGGTATACTAAGCCTACATTATAATATGTTATTGGATATTTTTCTTCGAATGACATAGAAAGGTGCTGTCGTCATTTTTAGCTTATGAATTATTCTGAGGCAATTAACTTAATTAAATTATTTATCCAGTCATAAACGCTTCCAAATTTATTATCTCTTCTTTCTTACTGTTTCTACTTTCACCAGTAAATTAAGACCATCTCTATTCCCACAAGTGCCTATCTAATCCAACCTGAATAACATTATTTCACTAAAATCCATTCGGTGTTGCACGAAACACTAAAAAAGTCTTGACAACATTCAAACACAACCGAAAACCCTCGAACCAGCACTTCTTAGCAACCATACGCGACGTTGCAAACTAACCTAAAACGGCCATCGAGCAGGCCGCGAATAACTAAAACAAAAAACAAACGAATAACGTCGTCGACGACGTTTCAAGTTCAGCCATTTCGACTATTTCGAGCCGACATGAAATGGCATTACAAATATGTCGCGTCTCGTCGTCACGAAAACAGTTTGTTGGAAAAATGTCACGTATTAATGAACCAGTCAGTCAACAAACTGAATAAAAAGTTTACTGGTTTCTCGTTTCTCGCGACACACAAAACAACATGCAACCACCTTGCGGACTCGACGTGCGACGTTGCCGAACGATATCGGCAAAAGTCGTTGGAATTGTGTGCGGCACCGAAGCTGCTTGCCAGTGTCGCTGTTGTTGTTCCGTGGTGTGATATGATATAAAACAGTTGTAATGGTATGGTGCACCTATGCTTCCTATCCTGTGCTTAGTGCATCATAATATTTAGTCAAGCAATACGTCATCAGGTCACAGACAATTTAACGTTATAATGAAGCAACCGATTTAGTGAAATTTGTTTAATTCGTTCTCTGACACATTATTTGTACTTTCAAATATTGCTCCCTTGCATTGACGACCAGTGCATATGTGGGGTTTCCTCTCGCTTCGATGCTGGGACAGACAGGACAGACAAAATGAGCTGTATCTATTCGCCGACGATCCTGCAATCACTTCGGTGTCAAAACAACCGTGGCTGGTGGTGACAAGACTGCAAAGGCAGATCCGAGCTATAGAAAAATGGCTTTCGGACTGGAAGATTCGCTTGAATCCCGCCAAAACGAAAGCCATTTTCTTCTCGAAGAGCAGAGTGAGACCAGGTTATCGGTAAATGGCATTCAGGTGAATTGGGTACAGCAGAATATCATGAATACATGAACGCTGATGTATTTAAAGAATACTTTCAGCAAATTCTAGATCTTATTCCTCCTGGGTCCGTTATAGTCATGGATAATGCCAGCTACCACTCGAGAAAATGCGAAAAAATACCAACGTCTTCTTTTACAAAAAATGGCATCATTCATTGGATTACTGTAAATAAGAAGCCATTTCATAAAGATATGCTAAAAAAGGAGCTACTGGAGGTTGTAAAGGTGAATAAACCTCTTTGTGCGAAATTAAAATCGCTTCAAAACGAAATATAACGGTACTTCGCCTTCCACCATATCACTGTGAATTAAACCCCATAGAATTGGTGTGGGCGCAAGTAAAAGGGTCTGTAGCAAGACATAACACCATTTTTAAAATAAGAGACGTTGGAACCCTCTTGCAAGAGGGAATAAAGACAGTGGATTGTGAAAAATGGAGTAAGTGCGTCGAAAATGTGATTGAATTAGAAGACACAATGTGGGAGGCTGATAACATGCTAGAAAACACCTAGAGCTCCTTATTATTTTGCTGGACCCCAACGACGATAGTTCAGCGGACTAAAAATTAAGTTGTTGTATTGTACATAGCAGATTTTTTTTTATAAATATATTTATTTATATGATTCGGGGTGTGTAGGTCTTAAATATCTAAAATGCGGAATTTTAAAAACTATCATTGCAATTTACCTGAACTTTATAATGCAACCTTTAAGTTGTCCACCCTGTTTAATAGTCCTGTCATGGCAAATTCACATTTTATTACCCTCTCGCATTAAGCAACAGAGTGTAGCAAAAATGGTCTATTTTAATACAATTATGTCATTTTCCAAATATTTTCTGTCCGAGTTACCAAATTGCGTTATGTTAAGTTTCTGCCCCAAAATCTGTTATGTTATTGTAGAAAATGTCCAGCCGTGAAAAAAAAACCTAAGAAATGGCTCGTAAGTCGAATTTGGTTTCTGATAATTCTAAAGCTTTAGTCTCAAATAAGGAAGACCTAAATTGCCAACCTTCAAGCTTAAACAAAACTTGTGGGAATAAAAATAATAATATAGAGCTACCTCCCGTTAATAAGGTTGTAATTTCAGAAAATTTAAGTACTATTTATGCTGAGCTAATGAAGTGTCCTGAAAAGCGACAACCTCTTACTCCCGCTTATGTTTCGACTCTAAAAAATCCAATGGTAATCAGCTTTAAAAAAATGGGTCAGGTTGTTTCATATAAAAAAAATTGAGAAAAACAGCGCTTTTAGCTTTAGTGAAGATGGTGATGATAATTCCATTGTCCATCCTAATTGTCTCGTGGATAATCAGAATACGGATAGGATGAACATAGACGATATTAATATTGCGTCTAAAAAATGAAGCGATTTAAAATTCCCCAACAAAAAACAGCAGGAAAAAAACTAGAAATCCTTCCACTTGGAGAAAAGAAAAGCAGAAATATTCAGAAATTTAGAAAAATAATAAAAATCATCATCAAAAAATGGAATTCCAGAGAAAAAATGGGACCTCCTTGTGACGAACACTGTCACCTGAAATGTACCAGTAAATTTTCGGAAGAAACGCGCAATGAAAATTTTAATAACTATTGGGTATTGGGTAAATTAGAAAGGCAGCGCGATTTTTTGGCTTCTTTCATTCAAGCACTACAACTGAATTATTTATTAAGTTACTACACAGAAGGAACCTAGGAGACCTAACTCAGCATTTTATCTTTTGAATAAAGGAGTTAGGGATTACTGACAGACCAATTTAAACAATAATAAAAAAAGGAAGAGGCATTATTTGTGTTAAAAGACGCAAGGGGTCGCCATAACCTTTGCGAAAGTTAATTCGCTTTCCTTTATTTGAAGGGCCTTTATTTTGGCATTTTTTAGTTAAATCAACCCATCCCTTTTTGACAGTCTCATGCTCTCATGTGTGTCAAACCACGTTTCATCCAGATAAACTATTGAGCGTTTTTTGGATCTAAACTTTTTTTATTTCCCTAAGATACAGAAATCTAATTTTTCTTAATCTTTCGGACTCCATAATAATCTGTCTCTTGTGTATTGTCTTATACTTAAATCCCATCTCTTGCATAGCGCGTTGAAGACTTGTCCTGCTACATGATATCGTTATATCGTCAGTTGTTAGCCGTGTTTTTAAAGAATCTATAAGGTGGGCACAACATTTTTTCGATATATTTGGTATATTTTCTTGCAAATAACATCTTTGTCACAATCATCTACGCACTTCAGTTTTCCGGTATCTTTGCAAACTTTTCTTTGAGCACAATATCTCGTACCGTCGATAATGGAACTTTCGTCATTTTACTGGTATTTTTAATAGCAATTACTTTACGGTGGCCGCTCTTTAATAACGATTCACATACATTTTTTACGATCACTTTAGCGTCAGAAGACAAATGCTTTCTGAAATGTTTAGGGTAGCTAGATATCGCATTAGCTGAAGATTCCCAAGGTCTCCACATACTTTTAATATTAACTTGTTGCACACTGTTTCAAAGTAAAATAGATAGGTACTAATCTATTCCGAATATTATGTTTACTATTTATATAAGCTATATAAACAGGTACCTGTAACTAAAAAGTTTTCAGAAATATCCTAATAATTAAGTGGTTTCTAGAAAACCTTAATTATACAGTTTATTAATTTTGATAACAAATCAAGTAATCTACCTATCTATTGTTATTACAAACTGGCATTAAAAATAAACGTGGGTTAATACGGCTCTGCGAAAGCGAAATCCGAGTTTATGAGGGGTTTTATTGCAGTCATTAAGCCAAACGAAATATGTTGGGAAGTACTTTACAAGAATGCAGAAGGGGTATCTAAGGAAGAGTTAGAAGAAGAAAAGTATAAAACCTCAAAAATCAAAAAGAGAAACAGTTAAGTAGGAGAGAAAAGGAGAGAGACAAGGAAGACGAGAGACAGAGTGTGATTTTGGCGGCTTATGATTTGCCTTCGTGCGATCGTCATTTTTAATACACAAAATAATTAATTTTTGTGTTATTTTAGATGCAACTGACGAATAATTATTTATTTTTTAAGAAAAAAAACGTCACAATAACATAATCTTGTTATTTACTAAAGCATTTTGAAAGAAACAGCAACATCCTAGATCATTATTAATTATTAATAAAAAAAAACTAGTCGCTGGTATTTACATTTCATTTTTAAACCAGACTTTTCCCCTTAAAAATTAAAATTCAATTCTTAAAAGCGCGTTTTCTCAAAACAACAAACTTTGTAGTTAGGTCATTTTTCCATTAGGTGTGCGATATCTGATAGTGGACTAATGAGCATCGTAATTACCGTGAAACAAAAATTATCGATCGGCATTCTGGCACATGAGAGATAGGGGAAACTAAGGAGGCTTGATACACATTTAAAAAACGCGACAACAGAATCATGTGATATGTGTTGCATCTTCTTAGGTTCTGAGGTTGCTTGGAGGTGTGGAGGTCAATAGTAAATTTCTATCAAATGTGTAATTAAACTACCCCTCGATACTAAAATTGACGTGTTTTTTGTAAAATTATTTCCCTCACAATCAAGAGATATTTGGGGTGGTCTATTTTGAAACGAAAGCTCGGTTTAGTATAGTAACGAAACTTTTGTATTTCATACATAGTAAGCAGTAAGCACATATCTTTTACTAAGGCCCGGTACTTTCATGTCCGAATATCTTTATTCCCAGAATAATTGCTATAGTTTCAATTGTGTCAACAATTGTTTCCATAGACATTATTAGACGAATAGCGCTATCCGTAGATGAAAGTACCATCTCTAACTAGTATAATACTGCCAAAAATATTTTACTGTGCTCACGAAAAGTCATTAGCAACGTCTGTATATATGAATATATTCGTATTGATGTACGAAAATGGGCAGGAGATTGCAAGAAGTAACATTTTTTTAAGAAGTACGCCAGGAGTGTACCGGAAATCTCATCAATATTTAAACAAAAGTCTTGCTTGAAGATACAGTAGGTACCTAAGTATATAAATAATCAAACTCTGTTCGTCTTACAATTACCTAAGTATATGTTACTTCTTTAATGCCCACTATTTATAAACTTTTTCGATTTTTAAATTATTTCTGGTATTGCAGTAAGGATAGGGAAGCGTATCTACAGTGTGACCGGTAAAGTCCGCATCATAGTAGCTTTCTTCGAAATTTGACTTTGGCATCACTTTCTGCTTCGATCGAGATGAAAATTTACCCAAGAAATAGTAGTCACGTGATTCGAATTATCAGTCAAATTTTAATTTTTTTCCAAAAAAAATTAAAAAGTGGGGTTTCTTCTCAAAATATCGAAAGAAGTTATTAGAAAAAGTTTTTCTAAATGCCATTTTTAGCCAATATGCAAAATTTCAGTTGCATAAGATAATTTTGATTTTTTGCCCATTTTTTGTAAATTACACCACTGTTCAGGCCCGTAGCCAGAGTTGTATTTTAAGGGGGGCACAGATATTTTTAGGGGGGGCTAAAAGTTAAGATACTCAGACACATGTATTTTTATAATGTTAAAAATATACAACGCCAACATACCTACTTACGGATAAATGGATATTATCCTTATGCAGCATTGGCATTGGTATAAATCTAGATACTAATTTAAAAAATTAATTGATTTTTGTTGTTATTCTGCACGCTGTGATGTGAAGTGATCACATTTTAAAAATTATACATTTTGTATAATAAGAATCTGTTTTTGAAAAAAAAAATAATTAAATATGAAATAAAATAATACAAAAAAAAATAAACTAATATTTATGAAAAAAACATAAAATTCAGAGAACATTAGAACAGAATAAATAATATTGAGGCTTATTTCACGTAAACGCTAGCGCTAGCTGTTCCTTCTATTAAGAAAACTAACGGGATATTTTATTGATAATAGTAAGTTAAAAATAATATAATAGTAAATTAAGGTATTAATTTTTGAGACAAAAAATAATTCATTAATAAATAAATAAATGAAATTTTTAATGAATGACAATATTTCAGTGGGTGGACAAGAAAGGCCAGGGGGGGCAACAAGTAAGGCCAGGGGGGGCTAAGCCCCCCTGCCCCCCTTCTGGCTACGGGCCTGCCACTGTTGCAAAATAAAACTCAATGCAACCTACATAAAGCTTCTTAGCTGTATCAATGTCTTATTCCAGACACATTTCCTTTAAACTGGCGCCATTTTAAATGTGTGTTTTTCTACAAAATCCAAATAGGGCTATTAAAATTTCATCGCATGTGATGCAAAGTTTATTTGTTTTTGACCCTCTATAAGGTAGCTTCATAAAATAAGTATTTTTGAAAACGTAGTTTGTGTCTAAAAGTAAAACAAATTATAATTAAGACAAAACAAGTACACAGTGTCATCAGTAAAGCCTTCATAAAGTGTAAAATTAATTTTCGTTTAATTTAACGTAAAGTTAATCTGTTTTCAACGATTTAATTTAAAACTCCTTTATTAAAATTTGTTCTTATGTTATAAAAAAAGTAAAAATAGTCTTTTATTATTTAAGTGCAGTTTCCGAAAAATTAATAAGTATTCCACCTTACGATGAGGCACGAAAAACAAGTTGGCCGTAAAACAAATGATAAAAAAGATCAACAGGCCCTTGCTTTATTAATGACAGTCAAATCGCTTTCTGTTTGACATAGTGGCTTATAATTAGTACTGCGTATTAAATTTAAAAAAATGTTAACTTCACAGGAAAAAATCGAAATTGTATTAATATGTGGTGAAAACACAAGTCATCGTGTAGCAGCCAACATTTTTAATGAAAGGTATCCAGGCGAAAATGTGCAACAATCTACTGTGAGTAGGATTATGGCAAAATTTAAATCAACTAGATCGGTGGAAAATTCATTTAAAAAGCCTCATAATCCTATAAAACATACTGAAGAACTTCAATTAAATGTGTGCCTAGATGTTGTGGAACATGCTCAAACTAGTATTAGACATGTCTCTTGCAGAACTGACGTTCAAAGAGAGAGTGTAAGGAATATCTTGCACAAAAATAAATTTAAACCTTATAAACCAAAATTTATAAATACTCTTAAGGAACAAGATTATGACATACGTTTAGGATTCTCTTTTTCGTACCAGGGGGAAAAAGAAGGAAATGTGTCAATTCCCTTTCACGTTTTATGGACCGACGAGGCCACTTTCACTTCAAACGGCGTTGTTAGCTCTCAAAATTGTAGATGGTGGGCTCAAGAAAATCCTAATTTTATAATAGAATGCAGGGACCAGTATTCATTTAAAACAAATGTGTGGTGTAGTATCTTAAACGACCAAGTTGTTGGGCCTTATTTTTTAAGAGGTAATTTAAACTCTGAAGAATTTCTACACTTCCTTAATAACGAGATCCTTGAGGTTTTGGACAATATGCCTATTGAAATAAGGTATAATTTGTGGTTTCAGTGTGACGGTGCTCCCATCCATAATGCAAGACAGGTTAAAGAACGTCTCTTGGAAATATTTAGGGGCAAGGTAATTGGGCGTAATATGGAGCAATACTGGCCGCCTAGATCCCCGGATTTAACCCCACTTGATTTTTTCTTGTGGGGGTTAACTAAAACAAAAAGTCTACAAACAAAGACCTTTCCGTAATGTTGAACATTTGGAAACCGTCATTCGAAACTGTATTTTCGAAATAAGGCCCTTAAGCATCAGAAACACTATCAAAGAAGTGTCAAGAAGAACAATTGTTTGTATTGAACGCAATGGACAGCACACAGAAATGTAATTTTAAATTTTAAGTTTTTGAATTGTTTTTAATTTAATATTCAAATATCAAGAATAGTTTGTTATAAATTAAAAAGGTGGAATTTTAAATTAATATAATATGATTTTTTATTAGAAAATAAGACTCTTTTCAATTAAACTATTTTGTTAATATTAAGGTGTTTTACTTTTAGACACAAACTACGTTTTCAAAAATACTTATTTTATGAAGCTACCTTATAGAGGGTCAAAAACAAATAAACTTTGCATCACATGTGACGAACTTTTAATAGCCCTATTTGGATTTTGTACAAAAACACACATTTAATATGGCGCCAGTTTAAAGGAAATGTGTCTGGAATAAGACATTGATACAACTAAAAAGTTTTATGTAGGTTGCATTGAGTGTTATTTTGCAACAGTGGTGCAATTTACAAAATATGGGTTAAAAATCAAAATTATCTTATGCAACTGAAATTTTGCATATGTGCTAAATATGGCATTTAAAAAACTTTTTCTTATAACTTCTTTCGATATTTTGAAAATGAACCCCACTTTTTAGTTTTTTTTGGAAAAAGATTAAAATTTGACCGATAATGCGAATCACGTGACTACTATTTTTTGGGTAAATTTTCATCTCGATCGAAGCAGAAACTGATGGCAAAGTCAAATTTCGAAGAAAGCTACTAATAAAAAAAATCCCATATGATGCGAACTCTACTGGTCACACTGTATATGTCGCCTCGTACATATTATGTCCCACATGCATACATTAATCTAGCTATTATTTGACTATAAGGTTCTGTTTATCAGTTTTTATGATTGACAACATTGTAATTTGAAACACTATTCAACGGTAACTTATTTATTAATGTAGATAGTAGATAGATACCCATACCGGCCATGTTTATTTTAAATGAACATTAATCGAAAACATCATTTGTTTTCATATAAGTTTATTATATCAGTCGCATGTAAACGTGCGCTCATTTACTCTTTGAACCAAATGAATTTTCTACTTCAGGCAAGATATCGAATGTGACGCGGTTGCCGAGTTAACGCAATTTTCCTAACATATTGTTAAATATGTAGGTAGATACTTATGAAGATGTATCAATATTGCTAAATAGGGAGATTTTACATTACTACGCATGGGTATTGGCTTCATTAAAAAATAGGTACAGATTTCCTATAAATTCCTACTTACACTCTGTTGCTTATTGCCAGAGAGTAATAAAATGTAAATTTGCAATGACAGGACCCATATAAAGCAGGGTGAACTAAAAATTTCAGGTAAATGGCAATGATAGTTTTTAAAAATTCCGTATTTTAGACCTACACCCCCGAATCGGTCCTATATTAGGGTCACCCTAATTAGCAGACAATAGAAAGACGAGTTTGGTGAATAAAAGTAACGTAACAGCGGCGTTACTGCAGATAGTTTAAATATTAATATGTATAAAAAAAAATCTACTACAGCGTTCCCACCAAAAAGTCAAAATGAAATTCCCTGACTTTCCAGGTCTACTTCAAATTTTTCCTGGCTTACATCAGATTAGCTCTACAGAAAAAATTGATATACATAAATATATGGAAAATTCAAAAACAAAAATTCTGTGAAAAAAATAACAAGATGCAGTTACTAGAACAACAAAGTTATACATAATTATACATAATTAAGAGATCATCAGTTATTTTGCCAAAGTTAAACTTATCAGGTAACAAATATCACAAAAAAATAATAAAAACAGGCTTTAATAATTAATATGTAAACTAAGGTCACTCATTATTAAAATAAATGCTTAAAAAAACTAAAATTTTCACTTTAAATATTTCTTTTCAACTGTACATTTTTTTATCTATTTTTTCAAGCGCAGAAGAGTGAATGTCACCAACCTTTTTCTTTTTTATTTCCAATTCTTTAATCTGTGTTTCCATCTTTCTTTTTTCAGATAGTGTCTTTTTTTCTATACTTTCCAGTTTTTGTTTTTCTTCCAGAACTTGTTAGTACTTTCTGTTAGAGTGTTTGCAATAATCCAACATATTTTTAGTTATTACAATGTTTTTTGCCCCCCCCCCCCCCCCGCATTTTAAAATTTGATCAAATACCACCCTTTGAGAAACCACTGATTTTTCTTTCATATTTTTTACGAGCAAATTTTCATTTATTGAAAATCCACAAATGCATTACCGTGAAAAAATGTAAGTACAATTTTTACAACTGAAAATAAATTACTATACCTATCTTTTAATAGGTTACCAAAATAATCGTCTAGACGAATTGTACTATCAAATTTTTGAACATTTTCTTTTTTAATGAAAGTAAAATATTCAGTCTTTGCTTTTTCAGCGGTATCTGCTGTTAAAATATTTTTATCATATAAAATTTCCAGAAGACGTTTGGCATTTTGACAGCTACTTTCTTTATTGAATTGAAGAATATTAGGAATAAAACATGAAGCTTACAAATTTATATTTTAATCCACTTTTATTTATAATTTCTGAAAAAGTTGGCGACAAAAATTTTTGACAGTCGCTTAAAAACAATAATTTTTCTTTTTCTAAAACGCTTGTTTTTTTCAATATTTTTTCAGCTTCAGTTTTCAGTTTTTTTGGGACTTATCCTAACTTATTTTAATTTAACCGAACATAATCAAAACTAAATTAGAATCGGCAAATAAACTTTATAAACTGTGAAAGTAAGGTTATGATTACATTCTTCTTTCATGAAAATGAGCGCTAGCCAATAGTCACAAACATCATGTCAAGAGTACGAGGCGTTTTCTCGCGTCGCATCTGTTTTAAAACAACACAAAACAAAAAAGGGAATTAAAGTATTGTGACAAAAATTATTTCTTTCAGGTTTATGTATTGAAGTAAAAAGAAAAAGAAGCATCCCTGTACCAATTCGTTTTCTTGGATATAGCATGGATTTTTCAGAATGGCACCATTGGTCGATCTTGGCAAGATGAAAATTAAAGAAGTGTTTGATCTACTAAAGTTGATGGTCAATGGTATTATGCAGTAAACAAATATATAAACTATGGAAAATTTTTGTATATTGATCTCGTTTTTATGAAACAAAACTGTGTAATTGCATCACTCGGATATCTTGGTTACAAGCTGGCAACACTGTCGATAACTGACGTCACTCGAAGGGTATGACGTGCAACGGTTTTTGTTTTGCATTAACTATAGCTGCAATTATTGCACAATGCGCGGTGTGCTGCGGTTGTGCGATACACGCGGCATATGTGGCTCCACTACTTTTTAAAACACAAATGTAGCAGATACAAATAGGTTATGCATTTGTCGTGCATCTTCTTCCCCCTCTATATTAAAATTGACGTGTTCTTTGTCAAACCTTTCCTTCAAGATCAAGAAATATTTAGGCTGGTTCGTTTTGAAATGGAAGCCCTGTGTTATGGTTTAATTAAGTTGATCTATAATTAGTAGGTAAAATTTGTATAAATATAGTAAAACTTCTGTTTGCGACCGCCTCTATAAATAAAGTGACCAATTGTGTTAAACGACCGGTTATGAATTCCCCATATTTAAAAATGGGACTCCCATTATTTTATACTCTTCTTTACCGATCCACCTGTTAAACGACCGCGGGCACTCATCATCGGAATTTTTAGTAAAAAGGAATGCTAAAAACACTCTCCATTAGGGGCAGTAAATCCCGACCCGATAATTCTTAAGAAATATAGGTACATACACTAATTACTTTATTGCAGGCGAATCCATTCGATTTGCTTTAAAGGCTGATTAATCGGTTGTTAACATTAGTTTTGTTTTGAATAGTTTTTGTGAGTTTTGGGACTAACGTGAATATTTGAAGATGGCGGGAAAAAGGAAATGTCTTTCTTTAGGCGAAAAAATTGAACGAAAAAAGAAAATTTTCCTGTTAATTTAATCTCCAATGGAAAAGCCGTAGAAAGATCGCTGGAATAGGTTTGCTGTAAGATGTTTGCCGCTTTAAATAGTTCCTCTTCAGACAAAGTTATCAGAACTTGGGGGCATAGGAATCTAAATTTATTTACAAGTAATTCCATTCCTTCAAAACGGTTACCTATTTGAATAATTACAATGTCTAATGTTTTGTAATATATATTTATCTTAAAGTAATTCTCCCGACTAGAGAATACATTATCTCTATTGAATTCATCAAAGTGTGTCTTTGGTATTGGTTGCCTTTTATCTTCAAATTCTGGGTTTATATTCCATGACCTTACTGTTCATTGCTTCATTCTTTAAATCTGAATAATTATTTCTAAAAACCTTAAGATATTTTACGGATAACTTCAGACATTTAGATGCCTTTGATTAATTTGATTAATAGTTAATTTGACTGGTTCGTAAGGCGCAAAACAAGCACTTACCAATATCCGGGCCCATAACTTAAGCAAAAGCCCTCCAATCTGCTCACTATCTAAGGACTAGATAACTGCAGGGCATCATATGGATGGTTAGAAAAATTCCGTCGTCGGCACGACATTATACTCAAGAAAATATGTGGCGAATTAGCCGATCTCAATATCGAAGACGTAACTGCTTGAAAAGAAAGGATGTTGACCTTTTTAAACGATTCTACCCCAAGGGACGTATTTAATGCAAATGAGACTATTCTGTTCTGTACAAATATGGAAGGTGAGAAGGGAGAACCACTTATAATAGGAGAAAGTAAAAATCCTCGATGTTTTAAGGGCGCACAGATCGATAAGTTACCTCTCCAATGGGTCTCGAACATGACAACATGGCTTCACAGATTTGATACCAAGATGAACAAGCGGAATAAAAGGGAGTTATTGTTTCTGGATAATGCAACGTCTCATCCAAAAGTACACCGGATAATGTCAAACTTATTTTTCTTTCACCCAATACCACCTCATATTGCCAACCTTTGGATGAAGACATTATTTAGAATTTTAAAATGCTCTACAGAACCTACCTTATTAAAAGGCTTTTAACATGTATGGACAGTGGTTTTCCTCGTCAAGAAATCGAAAATAATATTGCTATTACTTATTACTTATATACTAATATTAAACCTGAACTTGCTCCAGTATCGAAAATATCAAGCCTATCTAAAGCAATCATTAATTTCTGATTATTTTAAAAAATAAGAATTTCAAAGCAAACATACAGTACATTGTATAATATAAATGCTAGTATGCACGTGCGGTATATACATATTGGTAAATTGGATTCATCTCATTTAATTTTAGTTCTGATAAATTTAAACAAAAATATTTAAAATTATTTACATATGTAGATATAGTACAGCCAATATGTAAAATTTGCGAGAAAAAAATACCATAAGCGATTTTATTTCATAAATGGTTAGGGGGGCATGTGATTAGCTTAAAACCAAACTGTCGTGCCCCCCCCCCTTTGGCGCTTGTGGGAAACTCAAAAATAATTTTGACTTGATGTTCCGCAAAAATGGTAAGTCGCAGAGAAATATTTTATAAACAAATATTGTAGAAAACAATATTCTCCACAATTTATCTCATGGAGTCACTACGCTACGACTAAAAGTGCAGAAAGCAGAGGGCGTCAAAGTCGCCAAAAATCACTTTTTTCTTATTTTCGACGCGAAAAATATTTTTTTGCTCAATCGCATAAATACAAAAGTTGTAGAGCCCAAAAAATCCTATAAATTGAGTCCGCGCTTTTTCTTTACAATGCACGGTTACGGAGATTTAGCGCCTGGAAGTACCAACGGAATGCAGCGTCTTAGCATTCTATTAATATTGACCCTTATCTGGCACACTAATCACAGAAAACTGTTACGAAATAAAACATATGAATAAGGTAAATTAGTTTAACATGCAACCTTGGGTAACTTTAAGTAGAACATCCAGTATATTTTAGAAACATGTAATGCATTTTTTTTTAATATTAAAAATATAATAATATTATGTTGATATTTGCTCCAGCCGTTTTCGAGATAATATTTCAATTTAAAAATGCTGGTTAAGTATACCACTGTTATATCAAATCACAGTTGCCATGAATGAACATACGATACGAATATTTAAAATTATCCGGCTGTCATTTATTGATTGATTTTTTACTGATTATTGTATTGTTTTTACCAAATCGCTTTAAAAATATCAACAAATTTTAATCAAAATATTACTGATAATGTATGGTCATGAAATCAATTTAGTACATTTAACTCTACAAATATACTATTGTACTAGACTAGAGTAATAAAATTGCAAAAACAGCATATTTGATAACATCGGTAACTACAGATTATTGACGTCACAGAAAGGCAGGCGTTTTCACCCACATTCAAAATTTTAATGGTAATTTTATTGTAATATCGTAACACAATTAGAATTAGTTATTAACAATACTTGTATAAGGTCATTATACTGGTATTCTAACGTCGATTTGAAAATATTACTCCATTCTACGAGTTCTTATTACTCCATATCAAGATATATCCCCTAATTGTTTTAAAATATCAAGGGCATTTAACATTTTTTTAAATTTACACTTTCCTATCAATTTCCTATCAATAATTTCTGTTCACTGTTGAGGTTGATTTGAAGCTACGTAAATAAATCGCCCATAGTCGATGATTCACAGGGTGGAATCGTTTTGTCAATTCGCCTTAATGCAGTATATTGATTATTCTATTCTATAACTATAATAAACTTGTGGAGAAAGACTTCGACTTTCCTTTCCCCTATAAAGCATTTTTAGTTGTGACGTAGTGGTCATATTAGACGTGAGGATCTGTAACAATAGAATGCTACGATCACAGGACATAAAACAAATGATGCTGCATTCGGTTGGTACTTCCAGGCGCTATATCTCCGTAACCGTGCATTGTAAAAAAAAAGCGCAGACTCAATTTATCGGATTTTTTGGGCTCTACAACTTTTGTATTTATGCGATTGAGCACAAAAATATTTTTCGCGTCGAAAATAAGGAAAGTGATTTTTGGCGACTTTGGCGCCCTCTGCTTTCTGCACTTTTAGTCGTAGCGCAGTCCATAAGATAAATTGTGGAGAATATTGTTTTCTACAATATTTGTTTACAAAATATTTCTCTGCGACTTACCGTTTATGCGGAAAATCAAGTCAAAATTCTTTTTGAGTTTCCCACAAGCGCCCAAGGGGGGGGGGGCGACAATTTGGTTTTCAGCTAATCACATGCCCCCTGACCATTTATGAAATAGTTATTTTTGTATTAAGTGCGTGAAGTGAGTGTTTTTTTAATGGCATATGAGAGTGTCAATTTTTTGCCGAGACCGCAGGTCGAGGCGAAAAATTCTCTCGAATGTGCCATTAAAACACGAATTTCACAAACGAAATACAAACAACATTTTTTGTACAACTGAAAGTTTGAATTAATCGGTAAAATTGTATATTATAATAAAAATTTTACCATATAATTTCACATAATCAAGTTAACAGCCCTGTCGTTACTATAGAAATGGTTTGTTGGCACGTTGCTTGTTTTGTTGTCATACGTTGATAGCTGTTCATATTTATTGCAATTTTTTAAATAAATAGTATAAGTACTTAAAATGGATGTAGATTACGATAGTGATAGCGAGATTCCTTCAGATATAGCCGATATATAGCAAATTCGGCTATAGCTAACATGTTACCGGCGAAATCAAAATTTATATACGAGAAAAATTATAACCAATTCCGTGAATGGTGCGGCAAGAAAAATATACAAAAAGTGTCTGAAAAGGTACTTATATGCTATTTTGAGGAGAAATCAAAAACTGTAAAACCTTCTACTTTATGGAGTGTCTACTCAATGTTGAAGAGTACATTGAATGTTAAAGAAAATATTGATATAAAGAAGTTTTCAAAATTGGTGCCTTTTATTAAGAACAAAAACGTCGGATACCGAGGGAAGAAATCTAAAGTTTTATCGAGAGACGATATTAATAAATTCATTCAAGAAGCTGATGATGAAACAAATTTACTTTATAAGGTACAGATGATCAAAATTTTGTATTATTTCAGTAATTTCAATATTTTTTTAATTGTAGGTTGCGTTAATTTTGGGAATCAGCGGTGCTTGTCGCCGTGAAGAATTATTGAAGGTAACTATTGATGACATTGAAGATACCGGGTCTATATTGATTGTTAAAATACCGGATACAAAGACCTATTGCCCAAGAATGTTTACCGTTTCAAATTCTGATTATATTGAGATATATCGCAAGTATAGAGTACTAAGGCCGTCCCATACACACAAAAAGAGATTATTTTTAAAATATTCAAGAGGAAAATGTGTTGACCAACATGTGGGAATAAATAAAATAGGGGAAATTCCTAGCTTGATTGCAAAATGGCTGGGAAAAGAATTGCATAAGAGCTACACAGGTCACTGTTTTAGGAGGAGTTCTGCAACTCTCTTAGCCAATGCAGGGGGTAACATGACATCTATAAAACGCCACGGTGGTTGGAAATCTGCCGCCATAGCAGAAGGATATATAGAAGATAGTTTGAGTAATAAAATTGATATTTCTAATAAATTAAATTGTTCCTCTACTTCCAAACAAATCAATATAACTGATACAATTGTGGACTCAACTTTTCAAGGAATATCTAGCGTTTCTGATCAGCAGCAAGGTGGACTAGCTTCGGGAATTAATATTGGAAGCAATTGTTCGAACTTCACCATCAATTATTATTGTAACAAATGAGATTTTTTGGTAGTTGGTAATTAATTAGTAAATTTGTACAAAAAAATTCAATACATTTTTTAAAAAGTAATGTTTTATCGTTTTTTTTGTAAATCATTTTTCCAGTTAAAAAAAGTCTTTTTTTCACCGTGAAAAAAAGTCTTTTTTTCACTGTTAAAAAAACAAAAGGTTTACGTATCGATAGCGATGAAAAAATGTCAACTTTTTTTGACAGTTGTACAAAATGAATATTATGGTATTTTTTTCCCGTAAACGCGCTTTTCCATAACAGATTGATTGTACTAATACTTATTAATAAACAAACACTGTAAAATGCAGATCAGTTGTTTCAATTTTTCTCTATTAACCGACCACCCCTGTTAACCGACCAACATTTGGGTCCCCGAGGGTGGTCGCTATTGAGAGATTTTACTATATTACCCTTGACTTTAAAATTCAGTAAAAGTTATACATATTATAAACGATCTGGCAACGTAGCAAGTTTTTTTTTGTTTAGTAGAGATCAAGGTAGATACGGGATCGTACGGATATGAATAAGGTGTGCGTGTAGTCGCGTTGTTGAGATAGGACCATATTTGGACGATAATTAAATATCTTACAAACGATATACATTGGAAATTCTATTAAATTACGTTCCAGATCACATCACAGGCAATATTTTTAATGTGGTAGTCTGTGGCACTAGCGCGGTAAAATTACAATGCTGTGATGATGACTGACACTAATTTGTTGTCAATTCTTGATGACAATAACAGAACTTTTATGATAAACTTTGTGTCCTAGAAACTTTTTATCTTCAGTTATAGGCGACTGCAGTGTACTGGCATGAATTGTTCGTCGCCATATACGTCTAAAAGGTACATGCCATGTCGCCCGCTGATTATCCTACAAGAGTCAACTACAAAAATTGGTTTTTGCAACGATTTAGACATAACATAACCGTACTAGTACCGTTTTGTTTACGGACGAAGCCGGTTTCACCCGAGACGGAGTAATAAGTTGGGTTGCCCTCGAAGTTGCCATAATTTTGGCATTAAGAAAATCTTCAAACAACAGTTAAGTACAGACAAAGCACCAACAAAGGTTCATGGTTAACATATGAGCGGGGTTTATTGGAAATCATTTCGTTCTGCCGTTGTTTATTAAAGGCAGATTAAATGGTGTCATATACAGGGTGTCCCACCGGGAACTGCATCGATCGATTATGGAAAAACTATAATTAGGAAAAATCTGAAATTTTGGTGGCTTACTAATGCCTATGGGGGACATTCGTCTAAAATATTTTTAAAAATCTGACACTTCCGGTTATACCGGAAGTAGATGTCAACGTGCTTATTTTAAATGGGACACCCTATATATTATTTCATTTTTAGATTCCTCGTAAAATTCCAATTACTTTTTATGTATAATGTTCTATACCTAGGTCTAACCGTTTTTGACATATTTCAAATTTTTCGTCAAAAATGACGTTTGCAGGCTCAAAAATAATTATTAATTTTTTCCTGTACGGAAGCCTTTATTCTTTAATTTGGGTTGTTTTTTTTTGTAGAAAGAGGTCTACTTTAGCACACTTCGTATGATATTTTGATAATTATTAATATAGGGTGTTCAAAAAAGAATAGTAAAAATCGAGGGGCCATCCGCTACTCGAAAATGTGTACCAGTAATGCAGTTTTCTCGCAATTTTGCGTAATGCGGAGTAATGCAGAGTAACGCTCATCAACGTTTTCTTAAATTTTTAAAATCTGTTTTTAATACCTATATTTTTTTAAAACGCTTCGGTACCTAAATACGTCATTATTTTTTATGTATTTTTCTTATTTTTAGTATATTTTAATTCTTTTAAATATATTTCCACCTCCCATTCCACATTATGTGTTACGTTGTACGTTTACTTTAAATATTTTCGCCAACGTCAAAGCTTGATTAAAAAAAAATGCAAAAATATCAGCAAAAATCGAGGCAAAAATATACCTATTTTTTTTAATTAACCTTCAAATTTACCTATCTGTGTAAAATCGGTGTCGTTGTCGTCCTAACTTTTTTTCGGCGTATAAAATGTTTTTTTCAGTGTTAAGTGCGAGGTTAAGTGTCACAGTGTACAGTGTATATCATTTAATTTGTCCCACATTTAAGGGCCTATAACTTTTTTTAGTTAGCGCGTTCATTCCAAAAACAGGACGTAGAATTGTTAGCCAAGTTTTTATGGGTTTTGTCAAAAATGACAGTAAGTGTCACATGTCACATTTAGAAGCAAAAAATTTTTTTTTTAAATGGAACACTCTGTATATTAGAAGTGCATTAGATGGTTATTTTTCTTCCCTATTCAAATATATAACACACAAATGCATTATTTTCATTCCATCAAACATTGACAAAAATATATAAAAACAATATTGTTAAAAAGCATCAAGATAGCTATGCAACAGTTTTGTTGCTATGAATTTTGTTTTCATTTATATCTCAGTCTGTAATTTTCATTGCTATTATTACTCGCTCTGAATTTTGTAGCAGTCTTTTTGTAAAAATCAGCTAACATGAGATATTATTTTTACATATTTTTGTCAATATTTGATGGAATGAAAATAATGCATTTGTGTGTTATATATTATTTGAAAAGGGAAGAAAATGGACCATCTAATGCGCTTCTAATATACAGTGTTCCATTTAAAAAAAATTAAATTTTTGCTTTTAAATTTGACAAAACCCATAAAATCTTGACTAACAATGTTACATCCTGTTTTTTGAATGAACGCGCTAACTCAAAAATTTACAGTCCTTTACAAAGATGCAACCGGGGATGACATTGAAAATGCCGAAGCAGAGTGCAACGCTTGCGACTATTGTGAGATTTGAGATCTGCGAAAACTCATAGATTTGAATGTAATATTTAGGTAGATGATATAAGTTTAATTGATTCATAATATAAAAAATAGTAAAATAAAGGTTATAAACTCTAAAGCTGGATTTATAAACTCGAAAAGTTGGTGAGGTTGAAGTTATGATCAAGTTTGTGAGGTTAGATATTCTGAACTCCGAGCATAAAAATTGGTTATCTCGAACTACCCGGGAAGTTTTCGAACCTTACATGAGCTTCACATCAACAACATGAACGAGTGTATAAATGGAACTGAGTTTTCCCTTTAGTTTAAATTGAACTCCTATTTCCAACACCAACTGAACCTCAACCTCGCCAACTTTTCGAGTTTATAAAACCAGCTTAACGAGCCTCTAAGGTATGGTTTCTCTGGAGCAGTCAGCTGCCGTGGCTGGCGTTCGCGATTAGTAGCTCGGTACTGGTTTAATGCGATTTGTATGTACACGGTTTCACTGCCGCAGCTCAGCGACACAGCATTCGCCGTCAATTGCAGCAAAAAGCAGTACAAAACAATTCTGTTTATTTTTCAGCATGACATTACAAAGCTTATAATTAGGGTACACTGGGGCAAGTGCGAAGCCCTTTTTAATAGTTCAAGTTTATTTCCTTCCTACTTTAAATATACAATATTTATAAAAGTGTCTTTGTAAGAAAGTAATAGTTTAATAGGTTTACTTTTCATACTGCATAGGGCACTCATGAATTATTTTTGAGATCTTGAGATTTGAATGATTATTTTACACTTACCTCAAAAAGGGAAAGTGTAAAATCGGAATACAATTTCCATGCATGTTCGCAGAAGTGGTAATGGGAAAGTGTAAATGAAGTTTATATCTCCCATGCCAATTTTTCTTTTTACAGATTAAAAAGAAAATAAAAATCTGGGAAGTTATGAACTTTTTATCGTTGGGAAATAGTTAGCCAAACAAATCATTAAAACGAAAAATTAAAAGGTGCCTTTGAAAAATAATAAGTAATCCAAAATAACCCTCAAAAAATTCCTAATAACAAGAATAATATATTTATAAACGTATTTATCCGTTCAAAACCCAATGTTTGGCTTTAATCTCTAAAACAGTAGGAATTATTCCCAAGGAGAAACTAAAACAGAAAAAAAACTTAAAGTTTAAAAATTCGAATAATTTTATGGAACTTTGTTAAATATTGTATCCCGCAAATTTCACATTAAAATGAAAACCTCCTCGGCGTGTTACTACCGGTTCAGGTAAACGAGTCACTATATCGTCTAGCTGTACTACATCGACATCATCGGTGAGTGGCCATAAAAAATTGTCTTTTAATTTTCTAGTAAACTTGATTTCAAAGCCGTTGTCAACAGTGTTTACCTGGCCAATAAAATGTTTGTTTGCTTTTGGTAATGTGTATTTAAACACTACCCAGTCTCCAATGGAAATATTGTCTTTGTTTATTTCAGGAATCTGATCTTCGCAATCCGATTCTATAGTGAAACTTTGATCCGATTCCATAAAAGGTACACTTTCATTATCTGATTCACTAGAGCTGGATTCAAATTGATACGGACTTGGCCGACTTTGTTTACTCTTTCGGTCAATTTTTATAGCTGGTTTAGATATAGTAGATGAACTTGTAGAGAGTTTTGACTGACTACTTGCGATAGTACCTGCAATGGTTTGGCCACCTTGAATTAAGCGCTTTCGTTTCCTTGGATTAGAAGAAGGACTCTGTCGGAACGAATCAAGTGGTAGATCATTAAAACTTGCCTTCTTTTCTTGCCGATTTTCGGTTGTAGCTGGTACTACAGCTTCAGTTATAGGATCCTGATGATTATTTAGTATATTTTCTTCATTTTGATCAGAGCTGACAATTGCTTTGAGATTGGTGGCACTAGATGCTGATGAAGGAGCTGTAAGTAATTCTGCATTAGATGCTAGTTTCCTTTTAAATGAAGCGCCAGATGTAGAAGGCTTTACTGTTTTTAACATTGACTGTTCGAAAGTAGCGGTTTTTTCTGTTACATTCGGTGCTACAGCATCGTGTTCATTCCTTTCAATATCAATGCGTTCTGGCCTCGGTTGTAAATATGTTACAGATCTTTGATTTTTTAAGTGTTCCTCCCATCTTTTTAGGGCATCGATGTGATTTTTCTTTAGGAATAACATGTCTATTAAATGGAACCATACCACCCTTTCTGAATCCTATTTTTATGATTCCGGAATCTACTTCAGCCCAGGGTTTCACTAGTAATGTGGCGAATTCCCTTTTTGGTAGTCATTGTCCCTGATGACGTCTTCGCCATGTTATTACTTCCCTCTCCTATATTGCCTTAAAGGATCTAAACACACTCAAATCGAGAAGTTGAAGTTAATGACTTGTATGTGCTGGCAGCTTAAGTATATAAATATTTTCTTCTCTTGCGGCTTGAATTAATAAGCAATCCACATGCGAGACATGCCCATCATATATAACAATAGTGCCTGATCACGAACCAAAGGAATAAAAGTCTTTAGAAAGTAATTTATAAATATTTCGGAGGTCATCCATCCATTGGCGCTGGCTGCATATACGGTGTCTTTAAAGTGGTCTTCATTTCTTTCTAAAATCCAGAAACTCCATACATTATTGCCTTTAAATATTATCAATGGTGGCAATCTTCTACCACTAGCACTTGCTCCTGCCAGGACGGTTATATTTTCTCTGCCCGATCCAGCAATAATTCTTGAAGAGGGTTTGCCTTTCGCGCCAACAATTTTAAGACGAGAAGGATCTGTACACAGTGAAGTTTCATCTAAATTGTAAATACATTCAGGGCGATCCTGAAGACCCAACTCCAATATAGCGTTTTCCAATAAAACAGAATATTGGTCTATTATGAATGGGTCCGTAGATTTCTTCCTGCAGTACCCTAAGCTTTGTGGCTTTTTCATACTCAAAGAGTGACGTTGTTTAAACTTTATCAGCCAATCTATGCCTGGCATATTGTTCTTAAAAGGATTGGGAATATTATTTAAATTTACAAAGTCCCGGACGAAATTGGGCAAGTGTAAACTAACCTTTACACTTTCCCCATTACAATTTTCACACATGCCCCACATTATGTTTTTTTTTGGGGGAAGTGCAAACCTGTTCGTGAGTAAAAACCGCTTTCAGATTTGGTCGGTATATAGGATTTTAAAGCTACAACAATTGACTAAACACAAGAAAATGCAATAAAACTAAAAGTATATTATAAGTTTTTACCTTTGACCAATTTTTTATGTAGATATCACACACTATTCAACGGACCGATTCGGAGGTTATGTTACAAATGACTACTCAGAAAGAAAAAAATACCTGGTAACTCGCCGGGAGTAGATAATTTAACAGCGCTAATGTATAGTTAGTTGCCTCGAACCACACAGACAAGTAAACTTTCAATATTGCCTGATTGGCGCTCTGATTTACTTACCCCATTTTTACACTTGCCCCAGTCTACCCTATACCATATTCAAATCCAAGATTATGCATACGAAGGAAACATTGATCAGTACCTAATGACAACCGTAACTCTATTTCGATTGGTCAAGCGGCAATAAAACTAAAAGGCCCTGGGCGACAGGGTTGAATTTAGTTTACCGGTGATTTTCGCATTATTGCATTGTATCGATTGGTGTTAATGTTTGTTATCAATATTTTGATATAAATATTTGTGTTTTTGACCGTTGTATTTGTATGTATACAGGGTGTTTTAGAAGTACTAACCTGAACATGTGTCCGGAGTTGCCCCGTTTTTGATGTACAGGGTGTTAAAGTTTTTTAAAAAAATCGTTTTTTTTATTATATTTGTAAATATCCTTTTCCCGATTTTATTGCAATTTGGTACCGTCATTAATAATGATAAGAGGCTTAATTTGCCCTAACTAGATTAAATTTATTAAGGCCAGTGGCGTCCCGGGAAACACTTAATGGATATTATTGAAAAAAAAATGCACGCCACTGACTTTTTTCTAATTTTGATATTTTTTCCGGATATACCAACTAATGATACAATTTTAAAATGTTTTGATACTTTGACGTCTTAATCAAATTGATTTGTTTACTTGGTATGCTGCAGCTTTGATTTAAATATGGTACCTATAGTATGAATTCATATCGGCGTTCATTATAAATCATACATAAGCGCTTTCACTACGAAATATGAATATGATCTGAAGCGCGCTTCAGCCGCGCCAGCCAAACCACCCTGTGGTGACGGCCGATGGCCGATTGCTACGCTGCGCTCGGTGTATTTCGGTGTGACGTCAGGGACAAATGCAACACAAGAATTTCGAATTCCGTACCCCTACTAACGTGCCCGTGCGATAATATAAACATTTTCAATGTTAAAAACAAAACTTATTTTCTTCTAATAATAGTAATTAAGTAAAATTTTTACGGCGAATGCCAAAATAAATTTCAAATGAATATCCCTTGAACTTGAAAAAAAAACAGCATTTATTTTTGTCTTTTATTTAAAATTTGAAGATAGGTAGGGATTATATATTGGAAATACCCTTAATTCTCACAAATGAACATAATTAATTCACACACAAATGCGGGAATCACATCCTAGGAAACCTGCACAGAAGTTAAATAAAACATCCGCGAAGACGATGGCCAACGATTTTGCGACGTCGGCAAATTAGTCATCTTATTCATTTTAACCGACTTTTCTTATCCGCTTGTATTTCCTATATATTTTAAGATGTTAAAAATTTTTCTTACGTGTTGCAGTTAAAAGTTATTTTGATCCCCTGCGATACAAACTATTGAAAAAGTTACTTTTGTCAGTCATAATCATAACGTATTTAGAGTATCTAATGTTCACACCAGGAAAGATTTGAAAGAATAACACACGATTTCCTGGATTGTAGTTTCAACAACGAGAAACCATCCGTCGACTAAGGAAATGTATAGAGCTACAGGGCCCCATTTCAAAAATCTGCTGAAGTAAACAAGAAGAAGCAAATCTTTCACATTTTTAACATTCTTGCGTTTAAGTGACTTTCGAAATGTTAACCCTTTCAATTATTCCCTTATGCTTTGATTTGAAAATGTATCAGAATAAATTCTTCTTGCATCCACACAATTGCCGAGTGCTTGACCATAAGTTAGACGCATGTGAGCATTAATGTGATGTAATAATGACCAATTTTATTATTTTACTGCGAATTATTAGTTATGTTGTTATTGACTTGCTTCAAAAACAGCCAATATTATCGAAAACAAATGTAAGTATCTTTTTTAAAAGAGGAATGACCAGAGTATTTAAAAATCAGTTTTCAGCTCTGTGAAATGAGCAAACTTGCGCCCAACGAAAATGGTGGCAAGTGCGTTTTTGACTTCCCCGACGATGTAAAACATCTACTGTAGTATGGTTTTATGATTGTTTATGGCCTACATAAAATATTAAAATTTCATTAAATTATACATGTCGATTCAAAAGCTAGGTAGTTGCGATTCCACTATTGCACAGTTTTTTTGATGTAGATCATCTGCAACTCCCTTGTCAAGAACAGAGTGAGCGTGTGCGCAAGTTGATATTATTTCGCATTCTTAACAAACTTATACGACGTTTTTGTTTGTGTTTTAAGTCGGTCAAATGTCGAAACTCACAAAAAGAAGCTCGATATAAAGTGCATAATATAAAATAATATACAGGGCCTGGCAATAGTGCGTCAGGCATCCATAGCTTCTATACCAATTTAAGTAGACCTACACTGTATACAGGGTGTTATTAAATAAGTGTCCGATATTTTACAGGACGATTCCTCAGTTATTTATAAGGTAAAAGTTCATATAAGCATGGGTTCGCAAGCCCTTAATTTTTGAGATACAGGGTGTTAAAAACTGCATACAGCAAGGAGGTGAACATTTCCAATATTTATTGTGATTTTGATTTAGTTTTCTATCTAGTGTTTCGTTGTTTATTGTTGTTTAAAAATTACCGCTTGAAATGTTTCTTAAATTTAAATCAAAATATCTAGAAAACCGCTGCTTGTAGCGACTTTTGACAAGCAAACCATTTTCACGTAAAAACGATAGAGGAATCGATCTTCCTTCTAGAAAATGTGATGCACGAAAAAGTTGTGACTCCCCAAAAGAGAAAAAGACCTGTAGGTGGCGCCCCCTACAATTAAGGGCCAAACTAAGATCAGATTTAAATTTCTCATGTTAAAAAATCCACAAACACCGATTTTCGTCCAAATATAGACATTATTTCAAAAATTATTTACGAAAAACAAAAATAAAAATAAAATTTTAGCACCCTGTATCAGGGCCGGCGCTAGCAGGTTCGCCGCCCCGGGCAAAGAGTAAAATGCCGCCCATTTATAATAAAAATTAAAAGAGATAACCTAAACCCTTCCCACACTTAATAGTAAAATAAAACGTGAGCAAAAAAATGCTATCAATAATGTTAAAGTTTTGATTAGCCAAAAATACTAATTTATTAATTTACCATGTTTTTGGCACAATTAAAATTAGGGTTGCCCGGCTGCACAGAGAAAAAAGAAAAGAGTAATTTTTAGTGTATAATTATTATAAAATACAGATATTTAAAAAATACTAAAACAAATTATAGAACCACTAAATATTAATTACTTTACTTAATTACATATTAAAAATACAGTTAAACTTAAAAGTGTTTTTTTCCCACTTTTAATTCTGAAATTTTTTTTATAATTTCTTTATCATTAATTTTTTCAGCCAGTTCATGTTCAATGGCTATTGTTGTCAAGCCGTATAGCCGATCCTCGGTAGTTGTGGAGCGTAAAAAATTTTTAATTAATTTTAATTTGGAGAAACTCCTTTCTCCACTTGCCACACTTACTGGGAGAGTAAGCAATATCCTTAAAACTATACCGAGATTTGCAGCAAAATCCAGGTTCGATATGAATTTTAAAATCTCGATTGGACTTTCTTTTTTATTTAGCAAAGCCAGAACCGATACTATCTCGTCTGCCAGGTCCAGCGCGTTTATATCTGATGAATTCCCATCAGTTAACACTATTTCTAGATCTTTACAATACTTTAGTTCGTCGTTTTGAGGAGTATCTTTTAAATCACAAATATTGTATAAAAAATGGAAATAGTTGCTGTGGTTACTCATCAAATCAAACCTGGATTCAAGTGCATTGATAGCTTTATCTAATGTCAAAAAATAAAACTCTGCCTTATATTTCAAAGTAGGATCTTCTATCGGATCATCTCGTGCCTCCTAGTCGAAATTAACATTCCTTCTTTGAACTCTATGACGTGGCTGGGTCAGCTCAAAATTAGCTGGTATGTCAATTTCAAAAAAATTTTACCGGACTTATTGCTGTAAAACCTTATTTTCTGGACTAAATTCAAATATGTAAAGGTGTGTTTTACAATACAGTATGAAATAAAATTATATTACAGCATTTTGTATGTGACTTCATTTATTTAAATAATTATAATTTATTATGCTTGTGAGCTCCTTGAATTTGAAATATTTTGACATTTCATTTAAAATACTTAAAAGTTCGTAAAACATAATATTTATATAGGTAGTAAAAGCAAATTTTATTAAAATTTGACATATTAATTTTTCTTAAGTATTCAAGTGAATCTTGGTTTATTTTCTTCATAAACTAGTTAATTAGTTTACAGCCTGCCGCCCCCTAAGGTTGCCGCCCCGGGCAGGGGCCCGGCTTGCCCGGCCCTAGCGCCGGCCCTGCCTGTATCTTAAAAATGAAGGGCTTGCGGACCCATGCTTATATGAACTTCTCACCTTACTAAAAAACTGAGGAACCGTCCTGTAAAATATCGGGCACTTATTAAATAACACCCTGTATATGAGTGCATTTCATGAAAATATATTCGCATATAAAATATGGTCCAAAAAAGTATGTACGCCCTGTATTTTTTTGCATATACTGGTTATTTTTAGTGTTCTTTCTTATTTCCCAAAATTTTATTTGATTTGCTTTAGTCGTTTACGAGCAATAAATTAAAAATAATAAAAAATTGTTTTGCACACCTTAAAAAAATTATTAAAAAAACGGCCTTAGATCTGTTTTGTCCGAGCTACATAGTGGGAACTTGAATACAAGGGGTCTAACGATACCCTGACATAAAATAGGTTTATCTTATTTTATACAGGGTGTTCAAAATTAAGTTCCAAAAATGACAGCGTTCCAACTAGTTTTTCTTAAGATTATCAAATGAAGCATCTGCATGTTATTTTACTATCTAATGCAGAATTTAAATACAAATATTTTTTGTATTACAAGTGTATTAAAAGTCTGGACCGTTTTCAAGATATTTACCGAAAACCATAAGTATGCCCATTTTATTAGTAAAGTATTACAAAAAGGATCTAGGCAGTCATGGAAACACAACCCTGCTTATTTAAGAAATAGACTTTGACATTACCCTTACGAAAGACATAAAATATACTTTATTGGATAATATTTTATTATAAAAAATGAATTTTTCAAAGGAAGATCTCATTGACATGATTTTTGTAATGGAGAACAGTGATAAAAATTGTTTTCTAGCAAGTAGAAGGTATGCGACTCAGTTTCCCGAGAGGCTCCATCCAGAACCAATAAACTTTGGCAGACTGCTAGAGCGTTTTCTTGAAACAGGGAACGTAGGTTACAAAAACGAAGAAAGGATAAAAACGGTTACAAATGAGGAAAATCAATTAGCAGTTTTGTTGACAGTTACAAAAAATCCAAATATTAGTCAGGCACATGTGGGAGAAAAAGTTGGAATAAGTGAAAGGTCAGAGAATTTTAAAAATACATACTTGTCATTTGTCATGCATACCACATCAATTGCACCAGGCTCTGAGTGAAAATGACTCTCAGTGTAGAGTTCAGTTTTGTGAGTGGGCTCGATTCCGCCTTCAAGAAAATCCATTATTTTTTATGAACGTCTTACTTTCTGATGTGGTCACATTCCACAATAATGGATGCGTCAACAAGCATAATTTTCACTATTGCGCTACCGAAAATTGAAAAATCATACGACTACCAACATCGCTGGTCAATAAATGTTTGGGAAGGAATCGTTGGAGAACATGTGGTGGTCCCTTACTTTGTTAACGGCCATCTTAGCTTAGATTTAGCTATATTTCTTTTAAATTAACCACTAAATATACAGGCCAAAATATGTGGTTACAACAGGATGGAGCTCCAGCCCATTTTTCCCGACAGGTCATAGCTTTGTTACACACTTAAGAAAATCGCTGGATTGGAAGGGATGGACCAGTCAAATGGCCTGCAAAGTCGCCCGATTTAACCAAACTCGACTTTTTCTATAGGGATATGTAAAGACTTTGTTTATACGGAACGTCCAACAACTGAGCAGGACATGCGACAAAGAATAATCAACGCGTTTGCAACAATTACACCCGCAATACTCCGAGATGTGGAAAGGTCCTTTCAAGCAATAATAGACAGATGCCTTCATCTTTTAAGATGAAAATCTATGTCTTAAATAAACATGGTTGTGTTTTTATGGCTGCCTAGACGTTTTTTTTGTAATACTTTACTAATAAAATGGCCATGTTTATGGTTTTTGCTAAGTATCTTAAAAACGGTCCAGAATCTTGATACACTTGTAATACAAAAAATATTTGTAGTTAAATTCTGCATTAGATAATAAAATAATATAGTGTGCTTCATTTGAAAATCTTAAGAAAAACTAGTTTGAAAGTTGTCATTTTTGAAACCAAATATTGGACACTTTGTATAAAATGAGATAAACCTATTTTATGTTAGAGTATCGTTAGACCCTTGTATTCAAGTTCCCAATATGTAGCTCGGACAAAACAGATCTAAGGCCGTTTTTTTTAAATAATTTTTTTAAGGTGTGCAAAACAATTTTTTATTATTTTTAATTTATTGCTCGTAAACGACTAAAGAAATCAAATAAAAGTGTGGGAAATAAGAAAAAAGACCAAAAATAACCAAAATATAAAAAAAAAATTATCGTCATATTTTTTTCCCGAAATACACTCATATACAGGGTGTCCGGAAACTTTGCTCGTATATTTTAAGGGGAATTCTACATAGGAAAATATGAAAAAAAGTTCATATGAATGTAGGTCCTTAAATGTCTTATAAGAAAGCGATGGCCGTCCAAAGGTGACCTCTAAAGATTAGTTTCTCTTTTATATCTTTGCAACCGCTTGAGGTACCGATGTGCTTTTTGGCACACAAACTAATGTTAACAATTGCTTATTTACGATATTGAGAGTTATTATGAAATTTAGTGGCTTAGCTTATTTATTCCTAATTTTTGTAAACGACACATTTAAAAAATTTCACCCAAAAATTATAATTCCAGTGATTTTTCTACACAAAAAAGGTATTCTTAAAAAAAATTATTGGGCCAATGATTTAGGAGAAAAATCGGTTTATTTAAATCATTGCATAAAGTATTATCGAATTGTGTTTAAACTAAAACATTAAAGTAGTCTTATGACAAATACAAATTTGAAGTCAAAAAAACATCAAGACGCCCATGGTTAGCGTTAAAATATATTGACAATGACGTTTTTGCGATTTATTGTAGTGATCATTGATCAAGTGCAAAGTGTTTTTGATTAATTAAGGTGCAAATTTTAAAAGATGGTAGATTATTCATTTGCTGAGTTAGCTGATATGCATTTCATGTATGGCAAAGCTAATGGTTGTGCTCGAGAAGCTCGCAGGTTGTATCAAGAATATTTTCCAAACCGTCAAATTCCTTGTGAGAAATTATTCATTAATTTACATCAACGATTAAGAGAAACCGGAACTTTTAGGCCAAATATGAATGAAACTGGGAGAAGCCGTACTAGTAGGACTCCACAAGCATAAGAAAGAGTGCTCGAATGCGTTGCAGCCAATCCGGGTATAAGCACAAGAAGAATTGCCTTACAAGAGGGTATCCCTAAGAGTACAACATGAGAAATTTTGCATGAACAACTTCTTTATCCATACCATATACAAAGAGTTCAGGCGCTTAAGCCTCAAGACCTACTTCCTCGTGCACAGTTTTGTCAGTGGATGCAGAGAAAATGTCATCAAGACCGTTTTTTTCTACATAAAGTCTTGATTACTGACGAAGCAGGGTTTACCTGTGAAGGCATCGTAAATTTTCATAATAACCATGTATGTGCAGAAGAAAATCCCCATGCAATTTTCGAAAGTCGATTTCAAAATAAATTTTCAATTAATGTTTGGGCAGGTATATTGGGCGATCGATTAATACATAACATTATGCCTCAACGTTTAGATGGGCCTGCATATTTAGATTTTTTACAAGACTCTTTGCCTGTTCTACTTGAAGATGTGCCGTACCAGCAATGACTTACAAACTATTTTATGCATGATGGGGCTCCACCTCATTTTAGTAGATTGGTTTGAGATTATTTATATCAAACATATCCAGACCGATAGATAGGCCGAGGTGGGCCCATTGCCTGGCCTCCCCGTTCACCTGATCTCAATCCATTGGATTACTTTCTTTGGGGATATCTGAAGTCTCTGGTATATTCAGTACCTGTCGAAAATGTACAACAATTGGAACAACGTGTTATTTATTGATGCGAGGAAATTCGTAATAAGGAAGGAGTTTTCGCAAGAGTACGAACATCAATGAGAAATCGTTTAGTTGGTTGTATTGATATGAATAGAAACCATTTTCAACATTTGTTGTAACTTTTCTACTTTTTTCAGTTTATTATTGTTAAACCAACAACTCTTAATTTGTTTTGTTTAAAAATTACAATAAAACAACGTTTTGACTTAATTATTGTCATTGTCAATTTATTTTAACCCTGACCATGGGCTTCTTGATGTTTTTCGACTTCAAATTTGTATTTGTCATAAGACTACTTTGATGTTTTAGTTTAAACACAATTCGATAATACTTTATGCAATGATTTAAATAAATCGATTTTTCTCCTAAATCATTGGCCCAATAATTTTTTTTAAGAATACCTTTTTTGTGTAGAACAATCACTGGAATTATAATTTTTGGCTAAAATTTTTTAAATGTGTCGTGTACAAAAATTAGGAATCCATAAACTAAGCCACCCCTGAACTAAGAACGTCTCTGACTAAATTTCATACTAACTCTCAATATCATAAATTAGCAATTGTTAATATTAGTTTGTGTGCCAAACAGCACATCGATACCTCAAGCGGTCGCAAAGATATAAAAGAGAAACTAATCTTTAGAGGTCACCTTTGGACGGCCATCGCTTTCTTATAAGACATTTAAGGACCTACATTCATATGAACTTTTTTTCATATTTTCCTATGTAGAATTCCCCTTAAAATATACGAGCAAAGTTTCCGGACACCCTGTATATGAGTGTATTTCGGGAAAAAAATATGACGATAATTTTTTTTTTATATTTTGGTTATTTTTGGTCTTTTTTCTTATTTCCCACACTTTTATTTGATTTCTTTAGTCGTTTACGAGCAATAAATTAAAAATAATAAAAAATTGTTTTGCACACCTTAAAAAAATTATTTAAAAAAAACGGCCTTAGATCTGTTTTGTCCGAGCTACATATTGGGAACTTGAATACAAGGGTCTAACGATACTCTAACATAAAATAGGTTTATCTCATTTTATACAAAGTGTCCAATATTTGGTTTCAAAAATGACAACTTTCAAACTAGTTTTTCTTAAGATTTTCAAATGAAGCACACTATATTATTTTATTATCTAATGCAGAATTTATGTGCCATTAAAACACGAATTTCACAAACGAAATACAAACAACATTTTTTGTACAACTGAAAGTTTGAATTAATCGGTAAAATTGTATATTATAATAAAAATTTTACCATATAATTTCACATAATCAAGTTAACAGCCCTGTCGTTACTATAGAAATGGTTTGTTGGCACGTTGCTTGTTTTGTTGTCATACGTTGATAGCTGTTCATATTTATTGCAATTTTTTAAATAAATAGTATAAGTACTTAAAATGGATGTAGATTACGATAGTGATAGCGAGATTCCTTCAGATATAGCCGATATATAGCAAATTCGGCTATAGCTAACATGTTACCGGCGAAATCAAAATTTATATACGAGAAAAATTATAACCAATTCCGTGAATGGTGCGGCAAGAAAAATATACAAAAAGTGTCTGAAAAGGTACTTATATGCTATTTTGAGGAGAAATCAAAAACTGTAAAACCTTCTACTTTATGGAGTGTCTACTCAATGTTGAAGAGTACATTGAATGTTAAAGAAAATATTGATATAAAGAAGTTTTCAAAATTGGTGCCTTTTATTAAGAACAAAAACGTCGGATACCGAGGGAAGAAATCTAAAGTTTTATCGAGAGACGATATTAATAAATTCATTCAAGAAGCTGATGATGAAACAAATTTACTTTATAAGGTACAGATGATCAAAATTTTGTATTATTTCAGTAATTTCAATATTTTTTTAATTGTAGGTTGCGTTAATTTTGGGAATCAGCGGTGCTTGTCGCCGTGAAGAATTATTGAAGGTAACTATTGATGACATTGAAGATACCGGGTCTATATTGATTGTTAAAATACCGGATACAAAGACCTATTGCCCAAGAATGTTTACCGTTTCAAATTCTGATTATATTGAGATATATCGCAAGTATAGAGTACTAAGGCCGTCCCATACACACAAAAAGAGATTATTTTTAAAATATTCAAGAGGAAAATGTGTTGACCAACATGTGGGAATAAATAAAATAGGGGAAATTCCTAGCTTGATTGCAAAATGGCTGGGAAAAGAATTGCATAAGAGCTACACAGGTCACTGTTTTAGGAGGAGTTCTGCAACTCTCTTAGCCAATGCAGGGGGTAACATGACATCTATAAAACGCCACGGTGGTTGGAAATCTGCCGCCATAGCAGAAGGATATATAGAAGATAGTTTGAGTAATAAAATTGATATTTCTAATAAATTAAATTGTTCCTCTACTTCCAAACAAATCAATATAACTGATACAATTGTGGACTCAACTTTTCAAGGAATATCTAGCGTTTCTGATCAGCAGCAAGGTGGACTAGCTTCGGGAATTAATATTGGAAGCAATTGTTCGAACTTCACCATCAATTATTATTGTAACAAATGAGATTTTTTGGTAGTTGGTAATTAATTAGTAAATTTGTACAAAAAAATTCAATACATTTTTTAAAAAGTAATGTTTTATCGTTTTTTTTGTAAATCATTTTTCCAGTTAAAAAAAGTCTTTTTTTCACTGTTAAAAAAACAAAAGGTTTACGTATCGATAGCGATGAAAAAATGTCAACTTTTTTTGACAGTTGTACAAAATGAATATTATGGTATTTTTTTCCCGTAAACGCGCTTTTCCATAACAGATTGATTGTACTAATACTTATTAATAAACAAACACTGTAAAATGCAGATCAGTTGTTTTAATTTTTCTCTATTAACCGACCAACATTTGGGTCCCCGAGGGTGGTCGCTATTGAGAGATTTTACTATATTACCCTTGACTTTAAAATTCAGTAAAAGTTATACATATTATAAACGATCTGGCAACGTAGCAAGTTTTTTTTTGTTTAGTAGAGATCAAGGTAGATACGGGATCGTACGGATATGAATAAGGTGTGCGTGTAGTCGCGTTGTTGAGATAGGACCATATTTGGACGATAATTAAATATCTTACAAACGATATACATTGGAAATTCACTTAAATTACGTTCCAGATCACATCACAGGCAATATTTTTAATGTGGTAGTCTGTGGCACTAGCGCGGTAAAATTACAATGCTGTGATGATGACTGACACTAATTTGTTGTCAATTCTTGATGACAATAACAGAACTTTTATGATAAACTTTGTGTCCTAGAAACTTTTTATCTTCAGTTATAGGCGACTGCAGTGTACTGGCATGAATTGTTCGTCGCCATATACGTCTAAAAGGTACATGCCATGTCGCCCGCTGATTATCCTACAAGAGTCAACTACCCAAATTGGTTTTTGCAACGATTTAGACATAACATAACCGCACTAGTACCGTTTTGTTTACGGACGAAGCCGGTTTCACCCGAGACGGAGTAATAAGTTGGGTTGCCCTCGAAGTTGCCATAATTTTGGCATTAAGAAAATCTTCATACAACAGTACAGACAAAGCACCAACAAAGGTTCATGGTTAACATGTGAGCGGGGTTTATTGGAAATCATTTTGTTCGGCCGTTGTTTATTAAAGGCAGATTAAATGGTGTCATATACAGGGTGTCCCACCGGGAACTGCATCGATCGATTATGGAAAAACTATAATTAGGAAAAATCTGAAATTTTGGTGGCTTACTAATGCCTATGGGGGACATTCGTCTAAAATATTTTTAAAAATCTGACACTTCCGGTTATACCGGAAGTAGATGTCAACGTGCTTATTTTAAATGGGACACCCTATATATTATTTCATTTTTAGATTCCTCGTAAAATTCCAATTACTTTTTATGTATAATGTTCTATACCTAGGTCTAACCGTTTTTGACATATTTCAAATTTTTCGTCAAAAATGACGTTTGCAGACTAAAAAATAATTATTAATTTTTTCCTGTACGGAAGCCTTTATTCTTTAATTTGGGTTGTTTTTTTTTTTGTAGAAAGAGGTCTATTTTAGCACACTTCGTATGATATTCTGATAATTATTAATACAGGGTGTTCAAAAAAGAATAGTAAAAATCGAGGGGCCATCCGCTACTCGAAAATGTGTACCAGTAATGCAGTTTTCTCTCAATTTTGCGTAATGCGGAGTAATGCAGAGTAACGCTCATCAACGTTTTCTTAAATTTTTAAAATCTGTTTTTAATACCTATATTTTTTTAAAACGCTTCGGTACCTAAATACGTCATTATTTTTTATGTATTTTTCTTATTTTTAGTATATTTTAATTCTTTTAAATATATTTCCACCTCCCATTCCACATTATGTGTTACGTAGTAAGTTTACTTTAAATATTTACGCCAACGTCAAAGCTTGATTTAAAAAAAAAATGCTAAAATATCAGCAAAAATCGAGGCAAAAATATACCTATTTTTTTTTAATTAACCTTCAAATTTACCTATCTGTGTAAAATCGGTGTCGTTGTCGTCCTAACTTTTTTTCGGCGTATAAAATGTTTTTTTCAGTGTTAAGTGCGAGGTTAAGTGTCACAGTGTACAGTGTATATCATTTAATTTGTCCCACATTTAAGGGCCTATAACTTTTTTTAGTTATCGCGTTCATTCCAAAAATAGGAAGTAGAATTGTTAGCCAAGTTTTTATGGGTTTTGTCAAAAATGACAGTAAGTGTCACATGTCACATTTAGAAGCAAACAATTTTTTTTTAATGGGACACTCTGTATATTAGAAGTGCATTAGATGGTTATTTTTCTTCCCTATTCAAATATATAACACACATGTATTTTTCTCTTAATTACATCAAACATTGCAAAAATATATAAAAATAATATTGTTAAAAAGCATCAAGATAGCCATGCAACAGTTTTGTTGCTATGAATTTTGTTTTCATTTATATCTCAGTCTGTAATTTTCATTGCTATTATTACTCGTTCTGAATTTTGTAGCAGTCTTTTTGTAAAAATCAGCTAACATGAGATATTATTTTTACATATTTTTGTCAATATTTGATGGAATGAAAATAATGCATTTGTGTGTTCTATATTATTTGAAAAGGGAAGAAAATGAACCATCTAATGCGCTTCTAATATACAGTGTTCCATTTAAAAAAATTAAATTTTTGCTTTTAAATTTGACAAAACCCATAAAATCTTGACTAACAATGTTACATCCTGTTTTTTGAATGAACGCGCTAACTCAAAAAACAAAACTTATTTTCTTCTAATAATAGTAATTAAGTAAAATTTTTACGGCGAATGCCAAAATAAATTTCAAATGAATATCCCTTGAACTTGAAAAAAAAACAGCATTTATTTTTGTCTTTTATTTAAAATTTGAAGATAGGTAGGGATATCCTTATTACATCTAGCATGTACTATTTACTTGATATTTATAAAATCTTACCTTATATATTGGAAATACCCTTAATTCTCACAAATGAACATAATTAATTCACACACAAATGCGGGAATCACATCCTAGGAAACCTGCACAGAAGTTAAATAAAACATCCGCGAAGACGATGGCCAACGATTTTGCGACGTCGGCAAATTAGTCATCTTATTCATTTTAACCGACTTTTCTTATCCGCTTGTATTTCCTATATATTTTAAGATGTTAAAAATTTTTCTTACGTGTTGCAGTTAAAAGTTATTTTGATCCCCTGCGATACAAACTATTGAAAAAGTTACTTTTGTCAGTCATAATCATAACGTATTTAGAGTATCTAATGTTCACACCAGGAAAGATTTGAAAGAATAACACACGATTTCCTGGATTGTAGTTTCAACAACGAGAAACCATCCGTCGACTAAGGAAATGTATAGAGCTACAGGGCCCCATTTCAAAAATCTGCTGAAGTAAACAAGAAGAAGCAAATCTTTCACATTTTTAACATTCTTGCGTTTAAGTGACTTTCGAAATGTTAACCCTTTCAATTATTCCCTTATGCTTTGATTTGAAAATGTATCAGAATAAATTCTTCTTGCATCCACACAATTGCCGAGTGCTTGACCATAAGTTAGACGCATGTGAGCATTAATGTGATGTAATAATGACAAATTTTATTATTTTACTGCGAATTATTAGTTATGTTGTTATTGATTTGCTTCAAAAACAGGCAATATTATCGAAAACAAATGTAAGTACCTTTTTTTAAAGAGAAATGACCAGAGTATTTAAAAATCAGTTTTCAGCTCTGTGAAATGAGCAAACTTGCGCCCAACGAAAATGGTGGCAAGTGCGTTTTTGACTTCCCCGACGATGTAAAACATCTACTGTAGTATGGTTTTATGATTGTTTATGGCCTACATAAAATATTAAAATTTCATTAAATTATACATGTCGATTCAAAATCTAGGTAGTTGCGATTCCACTGTTGCACAGTTTTTTTGATGTAGACCATCTGCAACTCCCTTGTCAAGAACAGAGTGAGCGTGTGCGCAAGTTGATATTATTTCGCATTCTTAACAAACTTATACGACGTTTTTGTTTGTGTTTTAAGTCAGTCAAATGTCGAAACTCACAAAAAGAAGCTCGATATAAAGTGCATAATATAGAATAATATACAGGGCCTGGCAATAGTGCGTCAGGCATCCATAGCTTCTATACCAATTTAAGTAGACCTACACTGTATACAGGGTGTTATTAAATAAGTGTCCGATATTTTACAGGACGATTCCTCAGTTATTTATAAGGTAAAAGTTCATATAAGCATGGGTTCGCAAGCCCTTAATTTTTGAGATACAGGGTGTTAAAAACTGCATACAGCAAGGAGGTGAACATTTCCAACATTTATTGTGATTTTGATTTAGTTTTCTATCTAGTGTTTCGTTGTTTATTGTTGTTTAAAAATTACCGCTTGAAATGTTTCTTTAATTTAAATCAAAATATCTAGAAAACCGCTGCTTGTAGCGACTTTTGACAAGCAAACCATTTTCACGTAAAAACGATAGAGGAATCGATCTTCCTTCTAGAAAATGTGATGCACGAAAAAGTTGTGACTCCCCAAAAGAGAAAAAGACCTGTAGGTGGCGCCCCCTACAATTAAGGGCCAAACTAAGATCAGATTTAAATTTCTCATGTTAAAAAATCCACAAACACCGATTTTCGTCCAAATATAGACATTATTTCAAAAATTATTTACGAAAAACAAAAATAAAAATAAAATTTTAGCACCCTGTATCAGGGCCGGCGCTAGCAGGTTCGCCGCCCCGGGCAAAGAGTAAAATGCCGCCCATTTATAATAAAAATTAAAAGAGATAACCTAAACCCTTCCCACACTTAATAGTAAAATAAAACGTGAGCAAAAAAATGCTATCAATAATGTTAAAGTTTTGATTAGCCAAAAATACTAATTTATTAATTTACCATGTTTTTGGCACAATTAAAATTAGGGTTGCCCGGCTGCACAGAGAAAAAAGAAAAGAGTAATTTTTAGTGTATAATTATTATAAAATACAGATATTTAAAAAATACTAAAACAAATTATAGAACCACTAAATATTAATTACTTTACTTAATTACATATTAAAAATACAGTTAAACTTAAAAGTGTTTTTTTCCCACTTTTAATTCTGAAATTTTTTTTATAATTTCTTTATCATTAATTTTTTCAGCCAGTTCATGTTCAATGGCTATTGTTGTCAAGCCGTATAGCCGATCCTCGGTAGTTGTGGAGCGTAAAAAATTTTTAATTAATTTTAATTTGGAGAAACTCCTTTCTCCACTTGCCACACTTACTGGGAGAGTAAGCAATATCCTTAAAACTATACCGAGATTTGCAGCAAAATCCAGGTTCGATATGAATTTTAAAATCTCGATTGGACTTTCTTTTTTATTTAGCAAAGCCAGAACCGATACTATCTCGTCTGCCAGGTCCAGCGCGTTTATATCTGATGAATTCCCATCAGTTAACACTATTTCTAGATCTTTACAATACTTTAGTACGTCGTTTTGAGGAGTATCTTTTAAATCACAAATATTGTATAAAAAATGGAAATAGTTGCTGTGGTTACTCATCAAATCAAACCTGGATTCAAGTGCATTGATAGCTTTATCTAATGTAAAAAAATAAAACTCTGCCCTATATTTCAAAGTAGGATCTTCTATCGGATCATCTCGTGCCTCCTAGTCGAAATTAACATTCCTTCTTTGAACTCTATGACGTGGCTGGGTCAGCTCAAAATTAGCTGGTATGTCAATTTCAAAAAAATTTTACCGGACTTATTGCTGTAAAACCTTATTTTCTGGACTAAATTCAAATATGTAAAGGTGTGTTTTACAATACAGTATGAAATAAAATTATATTACAGCATTTTGTATGTGACTTCATTTATTTAAATAATTATAATTTATTATGCTTGTGAGCTCCTTGAATTTGAAATATTTTGACATTTCATTTAAAATACTTAAAAGTTCGTAAAACATAATATTTATATAGGTAGTAAAAGCAAATTTTATTAAAATTTGACATATTAATTTTTCTTAAGTATTCAAGTGAATCTTGGTTTATTTTCTTCATAAACTAGTTAATTAGTTTACAGCCTGCCGCCCCCTAAGGTTGCCGCCCCGGGCAGGGGCCCGGCTTGCCCGGCCCTAGCGCCGGCCCTGCCTGTATCTTAAAAATGAAGGGCTTGCGGACCCATGCTTATATGAACTTCTCACCTTACTAAAAAACTGAGGAACCGTCCTGTAAAATATCGGGCACTTATTAAATAACACCCTGTATATGAGTGCATTTCATGAAAATATATTCGCATATAAAATATGGTCCAAAAAAGTATGTACGCCCTGTATTTTTTTGCATATACTGGTTATTTTTAGTGTTCTTTCTTATTTCCCAAAATTTTATTTGATTTGCTTTAGTCGTTTACGAGCAATAAATTAAAAATAATAAAAAATTGTTTTGCACACCTTAAAAAAAATTATTAAAAAAACGGCCTTAGATCTGTTTTGTCCGAGCTACATAGTGGGAACTTGAATACAAGGGGTCTAACGATACCCTGACATAAAATAGTTTTATCTTATTTTATACAGGGTGTTCAAAATTAAGTTCCAAAAATGACAGCGTTCCAACTAGTTTTTCTTAAGATTATCAAATGAAGCATCTGCATATTATTTTACTATCTAATGCAGAATTTAAATACAAATATTTTTTTGTATTATTTGTATTGTAAGTGTAAAGTCTGGACCGTTTTCAAGATATTTACCGAAAACCATAAGTATGCCCATTTCATTAGTAAAGTATTACAAAAAGGATCTAGGCAGTCATGGAAACACAACCCTGCTTATTTAAGAAATATACTTTGACATTACCCTTACGAAAGACATAAAATATACTTTATTGGATAATATTTTATAATAAAAAATGAATTTTTCAAAGGAAGATCTCATTGACATGATTTTTGTAATGGAGAACAGTGATAAAAATTGTTTTCTAGCAAGTAGAAGGTATGCGACTCAGTTTCCCGAGAGGCTCCATCCAGAACCAATAAACTTTGGCAGACTGCTAGAGCGTTTTCTTGAAACAGGGAACGTAGGTTACAAAAACGAAGAAAGGATAAAAACGGTTACAAATGAGGAAAATCAATTAGCAGTTTTGTTGACAGTTACAAAAAATCCAAATATTAGTCAGGCACATGTGGGAGAAAAAGTTGGAATAAGTGAAAGGTCAGAGAATTTTAAAAATACATACTTGTCATGCATACCACATCAACTGCACCAGGCTCCGAGTGAAAATGACTCTCAGTGTAGAGTTCAGTTTTGTGAGTGGGCTCGATTCCGCCTTCAAGAAAATCCATTATTTTTTATGAACGTCTTACTTTCTGATGTGGTCACATTCCACAATAATGGATGCGTCAACAAGCATAATTTTCACTATTGCGCTACCGAAAATTGAAAAATCATACGACTACCAACATCGCTGGTCAATAAATGTTTGGGAAGGAATCGTTGGAGAACATGTGGTGGTCCCTTACTTTGTTAACGGCCATCTTAGCTTAGATTTAGCTATATTTCTTTTAAATTAACCACTAAATATACAGGCCAAAATATGTGGTTACAACAGGATGGAGCTCCAGCCCATTTTTCCCGACAGGTCATAGCTTTGTTACACACTTAAGAAAATCGCTGGATTGGAAGGGATGGACCAGTCAAATGGCCTGCAAAGTCGCCCGATTTAACCAAACTCGACTTTTTCTATAGGGATATGTAAAGACTTTGTTTATACGGAACGTCCAACAACTGAGCAGGACATGCGACAAAGAATAATCAACGCGTTTGCAACAATTACACCCGCAATACTCCGAGATGTGGAAAGGTCCTTTCAAGCAATAATAGACAGATGCCTTCATCTTTTAAGATGAAAATCTATGTCTTAAATAAACATGGTTGTGTTTTTATGGCTGCCTAGACGTTTTTTTTGTAATACTTTACTAATAAAATGGCCATGTTTATGGTTTTTGCTAAGTATCTTAAAAACGGTCCAGAATCTTGATACACTTGTAATACAAAAAATATTTGTAGTTAAATTCTGCATTAGATAATAAAATAATATAGTGTGCTTCATTTGAAAATCTTAAGAAAAACTAGTTTGAAAGTTGTCATTTTTGAAACCAAATATTGGACACTTTGTATAAAATGAGATAAACCTATTTTATGTTAGAGTATCGTTAGACCCTTGTATTCAAGTTCCCAATATGTAGCTCGGATAAAACAGATCTAAGGCCGTTTTTTTTAAATAATTTTTTTAAGGTGTGCAAAACAATTTTTTATTATTTTTAATTTATTGCTCCTAAACGACTAAAGAAATCAAATAAAAGTGTGGGAAATAAGAAAAAAGACCAAAAATAACCAAAATATAAAAAAAAAATTATCGTCATATTTTTTTCCCGAAATACACTCATATACAGGGTGTCCGGAAACTTTGCTCGTATATTTTAAGGGGAATTCTACATAGGAAAATATGAAAAAAAGTTCATATGAATGTAGGTCCTTAAATGTCTTATAAGAAAGCTATGGCCGTCCAAAGGTGACCTCTAAAGATTAGTTTCTCTTTTATATCTTTGCAACCGCTTGAGGTACCGATGTGCTTTTTGGCACACAAACTAATGTTAACAATTGCTTATTTACGATATTGAGAGTTATTATGAAATTTAGTGGCTTAGCTTATTTATTCCTATTTTTTGTAAACGACACATTTAAAAAATTTCACCCAAAAATTATAATTCCAGTGATTTTTCTACACAAAAAAGGTATTCTTAAAAAAAATTATTGGGCCAATGATTTAGGAGAAAAATCGGTTTATTTAAATCATTGCATAAAGTATTATCGAATTGTGTTTAAACTAAAACATTAAAGTAGTCTTATGACAAATACAAATTTGAAGTCAAAAAAACATCAAGACGCCCATGGTTAGCGTTAAAATATATTGACAATGACGTTTTTGCGATTTATTGTAGTGATCATTGATCAAGTGCAAAGTGTTTTTGATTAATTAAGGTGCAAATTTTAAAAGATGGTAGATTATTCATTTGCTGAGTTAGCTGATATGCATTTCATGTATGGCAAAGCTAATGGTTGTGCTCGAGAAGCTCGCAGGTTGTATCAAGAATATTTTCCAAACCGTCAAATTCCTTGTGAGAAATTATTTATTAATTTACATCAACGATTAAGAGAAACCGGAACTTTTAGGCCAAATATGAATGAAACTGGGAGAAGCCGTACTAGTAGGACTCCACAAGCATAAGAAAGAGTGCTCGAATGCGTTGCAGCCAATCCGGGTATAAGCACAAGAAGAATTGCCTTACAAGAGGGTATCCCTAAGAGTACAACATGAGAAATTTTGCATGAACAACTTCTTTATCCATACCATATACAAAGAGTTCAGGCGCTTAAGCCTCAAGACCTACTTCCTCGTGCACAGTTTTGTCAGTGGATGCAGAGAAAATGTCATCAAGACCGTTTTTTTCTACATAAAGTCTTGATTACTGACGAAGCAGGGTTTACCCGTGAAGGCATCGTAAGTTTTCATAATAACCATGTATGTGCAGAAGAAAATCCCCATGCAATTTTCGAAAGTCGATTTCAAAATAAATTTTCAATTAATGTTTGGGCAGGTATATTGGGCGATCGATTAATAGGACCATACATTATGCCTCAACGTTTAGATGGGCCTGCATATTTAGATTTTTTACAAGACTCTTTGCCTGTTCTACTTGAAGATGTGCCGTACCAGCAATGACTTACAAACTATTTTATGCATGATGGGGCTCCACCTCATTTTAGTAGATTGGTTTGAGATTATTTATATCAAACATATCCAGACCGATGGATAGGCCGAGGTGGGCCCATTGCCTGGCCTCCCCGTTCACCTGATCTCAATCCATTGGATTACTTTCTTTGGGGATATCTGAAGTCTCTGGTATATTCAGTACCTGTCGAAAATGTACAACAATTGGAACAACGTGTTATTTATTGATGCGAGGAAATTCGTAATAAGGAAGGAGTTTTCGCAAGAGTACGAACATCAATGAGAAATCGTTTAGTTGGTTGTATTGATATGAATAGAAACCATTTTCAACATTTGTTGTAACTTTTCTACTTTTTTCAGTTTATTATTGTTAAACCAACAACTCTTAATTTGTTTTGTTTAAAAATTACAATAAAACAACGTTTTGACTTAATTATTGTCATTGTCAATTTATTTTAACCCTGACCATGGGCTTCTTGATGTTTTTCGACTTCAAATTTGTATTTGTCATAAGACTACTTTGATGTTTTAGTTTAAACACAATTCGATAATACTTTATGCAATGATTTAAATAAATCGATTTTTCTCCTAAATCATTGGCCCAATAATTTTTTTTAAGAATACCTTTTTTGTGTAGAACAATCACTGGAATTATAATTTTTGGCTAAAATTTTTTAAATGTGTCGTGTACAAAAATTAGGAATCCATAAACTAAGCCACCCCTGAACTAAGAACGTCCCTGACTAAATTTCATACTAACTCTCAATATCATAAATTAGCAATTGTTAATATTAGTTTGTGTGCCAAACAGCACATCGATACCTCAAGCGGTCGCAAAGATATAAAAGAGAAACTAATCTTTAGAGGTCACCTTTGGACGGCCATAGCTTCCTTATAAGACATTTAAGGACCTACATTCATATGAACTTTTTTTCATATTTTCATATGTAGAATATCCCCATAAGATATACGAACGAAGTTTCCGGACACCCTGTATACAGTGTAGGTCTGCGTTCGAACGATATTCCTAACTTAATTCGAATAGAAGCTATAGACGACTGACGCATTATTGCAAGACCTTGTATGATATCTATGAATGACTGAAATACGTATCTATATAATGAAAAATACAGGCAGTATTCAGTTTACAACTTACTAATTACCGCAATTTTTGCGGTTAACTAAAAGGATGTGTGCACTTACCTTCTTACAGGCACATTAATCGGTACCGCTACAGTCACCGGTCTCTTTGGTTTGGGTTGCTGACTTTGGATTGATTTCGGCTGTACACGTAGTATGTTGTTTAGAGATACTGTAGATGACTTAATCTAAAAAGAGGAAAAATTATTAAAAAAAAATGAAATATGTACCTTATTTGAGGAGCAGACTTTCATATCGCCATATGTCCAGTTCTAAGATTTAACGAGAATAACTGCCACAGGGTTACTATTAAAATTACAGAAATTAATAAGCCAATCTCCCATTCAGTGCAAGAATGTGATCCCTGAATTTAAGTTTGTCCTCAACTAAAACCCCCAAGAACCTTGCAACATTTGCGTTCCTTACAAAATTATTCTCTAAAACTAATTCTATCTAAATTTAAATGTAAGAATGCTGACATTAAAACACAAAAGATTGGAGTCACACCACAGCTTAATACCGGGTGTCCCACTAAGAATGGCTGTCGGTCGTATCTCAGAAAGTGTTAGTCGTATGGCTTACGGAAAAAAAATATATTAGGTACAGTGGTCATGAGAAATTGCTGGAAAATATTTTCAAGTTTCTCAGACTGGCGCTAGAGGGCGCAGTAACGGTAAATATAAATCACGAAGTTTCCTCAAAAGTCGCCTAGTTAAGGTATCCCGAAAATAACCTTTTTGTATATTTCGAAAATGTATTAATAAAATTCACCTATAGAACGTGTTCGTCACTTTTCAAATTAAGTGGTGGGGGAAGGTTAAACATTATTTGTAATAGATGATGATAACTCCGGTCTGGCTTAACATAATTTAGTAAACTTAGTTTTGTTAAAAAGGGATTTTCTCAGTCTATATATCATCTTATGAACTACGGCAATATGTGTTTTACACTAGGCGTTTTTTCCATAATTGTAAATATAATAGTATATTCAATTTTACCTGATTACAAGGATGATTAAAAGTCTAAGAAGTCAGCGAAAACTGCAAGTTAACATCTATTTTCAATCCGGAGATATCAACAACAATAATCATAATTACGGAACATTATGATTTTATTTTCAAGTTGCCATTGTAAAGGTTTTCTTAAGAGTCAAATAGGCCTTGGAAAAACTAAATACGAATTGAAACTGTGCACGCGTGTCACCTTTCATTATTACGTCAAAATTTTTGTCGTTGTTGTGTCGTATTTGATTGTCAAAATGCCTCTGTTACTTTAAGAAGCGGTTGACATCATTGCGGTGTATTTTGAATGTTTGGGAAATGCAACAATTGCTGAACGGGATTACGCAGTACGATGCCCTTAAAGGCGCCGATACGACAGTAGAATGTTTAATCGTTTAGCTAGCCGTTTTCGTACTACTGGAAGTATTCGTCGCCCTGTATATCGCAGACGCCGCCGAGGTCGAACCGAGGAAAACATTGTAAACGTTTTGGCATATGTGGAATTTAATTCACAAATTATCAATTTTGGGTTAATCCGGAATCCGGAAGTACCTACTATATTTCTGGATCTCGAGTTACATCCGGTTTAACCGGAAGTTTGCACTTTTGGGAAGAAAATAATAAAATAAAAAAGTAAGATAGGGACATGTAAGCCGTTTTGCCCTAAGATATACCCTTAGAGAGCTAGAAGCTGTCAAAGTTTAAAAATGTAATTTTCCGAACGTCGATATCTCAGAAACTATTAAGTTTAGACTTATAGTGTGCTTATTAAAAAATAATTGATATTTTATGTAGAATCCAAAAGTATTATAAGAAATAGGGTATTCCATTTAAAAAAATGAAAGTTTTGTTTACCATGACTGTTTGAGGCACCCTGTATAATTACAGGTGTCCTAGTTTTATAGATTTTTTTAAGGCCTACAACTTTTATACCGGAAGCTTTTTTATATTGTGCACCATTCCAGACCCCATTCGAGGACCTTTTGTAACAGTGTTTAGGTACCTTAAAGAAGTATCTCCATTATGACAATTTCTTCAATTATTTATGTTACATTTGAATAAATAATCCACAATCTCACAATCACATTTACTTATTTCATGTTCACTCACAATATTTAGTTCTTTAACTCCAACGCAACGTATCGAATTAACCAAACAAACTCTGGTTGTAATACAAAAAAAGACTAAGCTGAAGCGATTATTCGTGAAATAAATAAATCTTTATAATTAATAGGTTGGAGCTCTGTTTCTGTCTTTTATCAGTTATTGTTAACATTGTTCCAGTTGATAATCCCAATAATAGATTACAAATTGTATGCAACAGAAAATAATACTAACACTAATCAGAAAAAATAAATATTTGTATAAAAATGTGTGCCGGAATGGCTGACAGGAGCACGAAAAGAATATAAGTCGTACCATTGCGGTTAAAAAATACTGGGACCAAGAAATTTGCTTTAATCTTCAGGTACCTGAATGAAAAAAAGTCTAAGAACAATATATTATGCGAATTTCGAATCAATAATGAAGTACGGCATAATTTTCTGGGGCTAATAGAAAAAATATTTGTGATTCAAAAACGAGCAGTAAGAATTGTGAAAAAAATTGGTTATAACGAAAGTTGTAGAAGTGTTTTTAAATCGCGTGGACTCGTAACGGTGTACGGTGACTATTATTACGAATGTTCGATCTTTTTTCAAAAACAGAAATATGTTTCAGCTACAAACATCTCATGAATATAACACAAGGACCTTAAATGTAAACGACCCTATTCACACACTAACCCTAACAGAGAAAAATCCACGATTATATACAGTATGTCCACGGATGGGGTTTACAAGAGGACAAATGGACTAAAAATTGAAAGATACGAAAAAAAGTCACTCTTAATAAACGTTTTTGCTTGTCTAGAAAATACGATTCACCATAAGAAACTTCAATTTTTTTATACAGGGTGGGTAAAAACTGCAAAAATGTTATTTTGCTTAAGAGTAAACATACTTTATTTTGAAAGATACGAAAAAAATCCACTCTTAATGAATGTGTTTTCTACACAACAAACCGAAGTAGAACAATTCATTAAAAGGTTTACCTACGTAAAAATTATTTCACAAAAAGTATTCGCTGGCACACCACCGACTGGTGAACCTAGTTAAAATAATAATGACACTTAAGGTGATAGGTACTTGTTGTCAATGTCTTTATTTAATGAAGTAATTATAATAATAATAATAATACGAACATTTTTATTAACATGAAAAGAATACGATAACGATTTCATAATTCAAAAGCTCCACCCCCATACTCGACACATTTTTCTAATTGCTTTCTCAAATAAGTGAAAGAATTTCTGATTTCTTCCTGAGATATCGATTGGACAGCCTGGATAATTCTGCCCTTCGGCACTTCAATATCATTTGGTACTGCGGTAGCAAAAACAATTTGTTTTAAACGGCCCCATAAAAACATATCCGCCAAGGTTAAGTCGGGACTTCTTGGGGGCCACAAAACTGGGGCATTCCTGCCAATCCACCTTGGACTAAATCTGCGGTCAAGCCATTCTCTAACCTCACGAGCGAAATAGGCTGGACAACCATCTTGCTGAAAATACATATTTTGTCGAAAATTTAATGGTAGATTTTCGAGTTCATCATGGAAAAACGTATCCAGCATTTCTAAATATGATAATCTATTGCACGTGTTATCAAAAAAATATGGCCCTATGATGCCATGGATGGATATCGCGCACCACAAGTTCACTTTTGTGAAACATATTGTCTTCTCGTCATAATTCTGAATTCGGGATTTTCTAAAGAAACGGTTCCATTGGTAGAAAATGTTTTGGCGATTCACATGCCCATTTAGAGTAAACGTTGCTTCATCAGAAAACACACAATTCTTTTTAAAATTTGAGGATCTTCAATGTATCTGTTCATCATTATTTCGCAAAATTCTGTTCTTCTATCCGGGTCATCTTTATTAAGTTCATGAACCAACTGTACCCTATAAGGATGCCATTTATTTTTGTGTAAATAATTCAATACGGTTGCTTGACAAATATTATTTTCCGTGGCAATACCGTGAGTAACACTATGGTGGTTTTCTTGGATAGCTAAGAGGACATTTAACTGCACATCTTCTGAAATCCTAGGTCGGCCTTGAATATAATTGTCTCGAACATGCCCCAAATCCCTATATTTTTTTACAATTTTACTAACAACAGATTGAGATATTGGTGCTTAGTTTGGGTACTTATTGGTAAATAATTCACACACTTCTGTTTGGGTTCGCATCCTATCTCCATAGCCAAGCATTATTAGTACCTCTATCCTATCTTTTTCACTTAACCGCGTCATTTTTACAGAATTACTTGAAGTTAGATGGATCTACACAATTTGAAAAATTTTTGACAAGAAGTAAATGTCTGTGTCAAAATAAATTAATTCAGGTAACAGGTTACATAAAGAAATGCGCAATTAAAACTAAAAATCCACGGATCTCAGCATTTTTTCAGAAAAATATCAAAATGTCAATATATCGAAAACCGTTGATTTCGGAGATATGGTATGTTATACAAAAAGTGTTAAGAATGTATCGTAGAATTTAAAAATAATATAATATACAGGGAGTTCCATTTAAAAAAATTAATGTTGACGGTATATGTTCTTCTTGAGACAACCTGTATACACATTTCTTATGTCAAAAAATTCGCAATTAAAAATAATAATCGACATGTCTAAGCGTCCTTCCAGAAAATAATCACCTGAATTTTAAACGAATTTATTCCAACCTTTTTGAGCTCACTGTATAAACACAAGTTTAAGTCATAACTCAAAAACAAAACTTTTTAGAAAAAAACTAACTACGCCACTGAATTCCACAACAAAGCTCTATAACAACTCAATCAAATAATCGAGATACAGGGGAGCGTCAGAAATTACAAATTTCAAAATGTATGTCAGAAACTCAGCTGGCTATGAAAAATTCATTTGCGGCAATGAAAGTTTTATAAAATAATAGAACAGTAAGCCGCAAACTCCACCTTTCTCTCTATTATAAAAAGGGAGCTGGTATATGAAAACACACGAAAACTGGACGCCCTGTATATTTTCAAGTTGACCCTGCACCTATTTATTGCGGTTTGAACATGTTGGGACCTGCACATCGGAGTTTAAACAGGTAGTTGATTTATTGCAGTAAAGGTTAACGACATAATGTAAACTTTATTACACGACATATAAGTAGGGATGGTGCAAAGGTAACTAAAACAGATAGAGAGAAGCCAGTTTTAGAATCCTATTCTTTGCCACAGATTATTTTAAAAAGTAATCAATTTTACATAGATTCGTAATTCTTGGCTTTCCCAGTATACTAATGAATTCTTTAAAACGTTGCATTCCCTGTGTCTTAAAACAAGGAATGGCCTTTCAAACCTTAAAACACAAGTTAATATTAATTTATTGTTAAGAAAAATATTGCAGACTCAAATTGACCTATTATGTTGTTGAATGTTCCATAAAATTGGAGCAGCATAAAACCAAATAAAAGAAGTACAAAGTAAGTACTTACCCTTTTCTGTTTTAAACTTCCCTGTTCTTGATTCGACGTAACCACTTTCCTTAACTCAATTCCTTCTTTTCTATCAACTATGCTCCCGGGCTGCCTCACATTTTCTTTACCTCGCCTCCTCACTGAAACATTCGTATTTACTGCGTTACTGCTTGCAGAGGAAACAGCGTCAAGGATTTCAACATTGGCATTACTGTCAAGGGTTGGTGAAACACTTTTCACTGCACCAGCAGTGATAACTTCAGATTTGTCGTCCTTTTTCTTTACACTTTTACTTTCGCCTCTGTTGCTGGCTGATTTTCTGGGAGTTGATGTGGCAACGCCACTTCTAAGTCTTCGAAAAGACCCTAAAATGGTTGAGGCTGTTGAAGAAGGGGCTCGTTGTTGTTGCTGGTTTAAGTCGGGAGGCTGAGGGGCAGGTCGTGGAGGATGTCTGTAATTAAAAAAGGAATGATAAAATTTATGAAATTCTTTGTTATGTTTTCGATGGTTTTACGGGGTATCTCCGTTATTAAAGTCTGTGCGTTTTAAGAAGTCCGATATCGGATTAAATCACCAAGGGATGTTATCGCTTTTAAAACAGTAAGTCGGTTAAGTTACAATATCTTCGCACCTTCGCTATACTTGATCACACCGAACATCCCACTGGTTTACTGTATTCTATTACTGGGCGAAATCAGAGGTTTCAAAACAAAATTATCTTAGAATTACGCGTTGAGCATAAATAATGTCCAATGTTGTTTCGAAAAGATGGCAATTTTTAAGGGATTATTTAAACAACAAAAAATCGGAATTGTCAAGACAAGTTGTTTTTCTTGACGAAACATGGGTATTTGCAAACGGAACTTCAACAAAAACGTCTTGGCAGGATGACTCAAAGCATTGTTATTCAAGTACCCGTGCAAGTAATGGAAAAAGGTATATATTATATTACATGCTGGTAATGAAGAAGGTTTTGTTTTAAATGCCAGTTTGATATTTTCATCAACAAAAAAAACTGATGATTATCACGGCAATATGGATGCTGAAATTTTTGAGCATTGGTTCGAGGAAAAACTTTTAAAAAGTTTAGAAAAACCTTCCTTAATTGTTTTAGACAATGCCTCTTACCATACGAGACTCGAAGAGAAATTCCCTACAAGCAGCTGGAAAAAGGAAGAAATAAAAGAGTGGTTGTCAAAGAAAAACATAAACCATGAAAATTTATATTTAAAAAGTGAACTTTTAAGCAAGTGTAAAGAGCAGTCATTTAAAAAAAAGTATGTTGTTGACGAATTATCCCTCAAATATGGACATCAAGTTTTGAGATTGCCGCCCTTCTATTGTCATTACAACGCAATTGAATTGGTATGGGGTATTAGCAAGAACTATTATGACAAACATGCCTGTAAAAATATCGGTAAGCCTAGCGTTATAAAGTTATGGGAGGAGGCGCTTAGCCAAGCGGGCAAAGAAGAATGGCGGAAATGCATTGAACACACAGAAAAAATTATTTTTGAATCTTATGAGACAGAACAGGTTATAGACGAAGTAAGACCGTTAATTATTACGAATGATGATGATGATGACGATGATGTTGATTCTGATGAGTCTGAAAGCATGGGTGAAATTTGAAATGCAGAGGAAGACTACTTTTAGTAGTACCTATCTACAAGTAGGTACGTTCTGTCGCAAGACTACAAAATCGGTTCTTTTTAGAACCAAAACTTTATAAAAAAGAATTCGTAAAACTAATTTGTCTGAATACTACAAAAGCTAAAAAATTATTATTTTTCTTTACCTAAACTAATTTTTTATTTACTTTAAATTATTTTATTTAGAAAATGTAATTCATCAACATCCAAAATTACCTTCAATATAATTTATTACTTGAGAGCCACCGACATAATGCTCAAGAGGTTTTATGGCTTAGCGGACTTCTTAAAACGCACAGACTTTAGCTCGGTTATTAGTAAAGATAGAAGGATACGGTTTTCGTAGTACTGTGCTACTTTTTTGTGAAACAAAATATGCCGCAATCATAATTTTTCTAGTCCTCCTTTTTTTTTTGATATACGGAATGCTTTTAAAAATTTTACATTTTGGGACACCCCCCATATTAAGGTTACCCTGTAGCTTATTAAAGAGAAAATAAATGTCCTTTTTGTAGTTTCTTACGTAGAATCCCGTGACGTTCTCAGATTTTTTCTACGTTCAATAGTTTCCGATAAAAAAAAAAAAAAACTTGCTTTTTTTCTAATGGGTCACCCTATATATTTTTTAATAATAACATAACAAGCTTCTCAGAAATATGTTTGTAGTATCTCTATAAAGATTTATTAAATTACTTGATATCCCTTAAGACGACAGCAGGATAAAAGAATTTTTCTAAGGATGAAACCAAATTTAATTGAACACGGTTAATTTTTTAAATCTCGGCCTAAAATCCACAATAAGGAAAATTACGAGACTGATGAAATAAATGTTTTAGCTTCAATTGAAACAAATCCAACTAGTTCTTGCAGAAAGGTAGAAGGTTCGGTCGGAGTAGTTAAATCAAGAGTTCAAACAATCCTAAAAAAAAACAAAATTTTAAGCCATATAAATTCCACCTAGTACAAAACTTACATCCTGGTGATGCACAGCGCCGTATAGAGTTCTGTAATTGGTATTTACAAAATATCAACAGGGAAAATAATTTTGAAAGAACCGTTATATATTATGGTCCGATGAGATGCTGGTATATTTAATCGGCACGATACGAGGTTTTGGTCTCAAGAAAATCACCATGTAATATTTCCACTCGAACGGCAACGCACCTTTGACTTAAATGTTTCATGTTTCATACTAGGAAGCAAAATAATTTATAATATATTTAAAGGCAGCCTTAATGCAAATAAATATTTGAAAATTCTGGAAAACGTTGTGCCGGAAATAATAGAAGACGTGCCCTTAGCGGGTCTCAATATCTTGCATCTGCAGCAAGGTGAAGCATCCGCTCACAATGCGCTAATTATCAGGGCCTACTTAAACAATAATTTTCCAGGCCACTGGATTGGAACGAATGAACCTGTAAAATAGCCACCAAGGTCACCCGACTTGTCGGTTTTGGATTTCATTTTGTGGGGATACCTTGAAAATAAAATTTATTCTATTCAATACCAAATAATTGCAGATTTAAGAAATCTCACTGTAAGAACATTTAGCGGAAGGATTTAGGAATTGTCTTTCTTTACGCGAAAATATTGAAATTATCGAGGAAAGTGGAACAACTGGTTTAAGTACCAGGAAATTGGCTGAAAAATTTAAAGTGGGTAAGATCCAAGTGACTATGCCTCAAAATAAAACAGATGATAGAAATTTGTTTCAAGAAGGTGGCAACGATGAACAAAAAAGAACATTTCCCAAAACCGAGGACTGGCAGTGGACTAAGTTGCTATTAACTGGATTCGTAAGGAGCGAAACAAGCACTTACCAATATCCGCGCCAATAATTCAAGCAAAAGCCCTCGAATCTGCTTAATGTCTAGGACTAGATAACTTAAAGGCATCAAATGGATGGTTAGAAAAATTCCGTAGTCGGCACGATAATACTTTCAAGAAAATATGTCAGCCGATATCAATATCGAAGACTTCGAAGAAAATACTATTCCGTTAGCACAACTGTTTCCTAATAATAAGGACACACTTGTGAACATCAAACAATTTGCCGCTATTGTTAACGATTTGCCAACTAACCAGAACGTGCAGAATTGACTATCATTGAATGTATTGAAGAGATCCAAGAAACGGATGAAACTACTCCCCACTCTGAGAGAGAGGAACCTGAGCTTACTCCAGTGTCGAAAATATCAAGCCTATCTGAAAGCCTATATAGGCAAGTTTGAGAGACTTTTTTAATAATGTTAGCAATTTTGACAAGTCTACAAATATTTCTAAATTGCTATTAAAATGTGAATATGAATTTTATAAAAATAAAATAAAAAATATGAAGCAATCATTAATTTCTGAATATTTTAAAAAATTAGAATTTCAAAGCAAAGATACAGTACATTGTATAATATACAGTTTGTCCCCAGATCGACGCAACGGTAGGTGAAAAAGGCTTTTGAGTTGAAACTTTATCTTCTGGGGTTCAGCCCTGCTTGGATAGAAACTAATTTGTGGCATAATTTTAATTTCGAAAAATCAAGTGTGCTTTGTAAATTTTGAAAAAACTTTTTTTCCCACCAGTAAAGTGCTTGATTTCTAGGAGATACGCTATGCTTACTATACCAAAACAGATCTACCTTATTCAATGTTATGGTATAGGTGAATTATCTATTCCAGAGGTTATCAGGCGATTTAATATGAAATTTCCGAACACAGTTTCAGTCAAATCTACAGTCTCCAGACGCTTGTTATTTTTATGTTCGCATTTCTTTAATTATCTAAATGTCTAATCAATTGATTCTTGCTTTTGAAAAAAAGATGGCATGAGTATTGTCTGCATTCAAACGAAGCTTCCAGCTGTCAAACCAGCTCTGAAGGAGCATGATATGACGTTGCAGGCGTGAAACTACTAACAAGGGCGCCCTTGAGGTTGCAGTTATCGCAGTATCATCAGCGAAGAGAAAGTTGTGTGTGTGGTAGTTTAGGGATGTCGTTTGTGTATATATTATACAAAATAGCAGTCAATGGTGAACCTTGTGGGACACCAGCCCTGATTTGAGTCTTCTCAGATATTGTGTTCTCTGATGACACCACAAATGTTCTATCTTCAAGGTAAAAAATAATGACATTGACTAAAATGTTTGGCATACCTAACCTTATTAATTTTAGTATCAAGCCGTTGTGCCAGTCTTTATCGAATGCCTTTGAGACAAAAGACTGCTCCCGTGGACATGCGTCTATTAAAACCTCTCAGCACATTGGTAAAATGGTTTTTTATGAACGTGTTAAGCACATTAACATTTGTTTTCTTATAACACCAATAAAATCTTGTAGTAGGAACATGTCCTTGGATATTAAATCCCAAACGTAACGTGACAGCTTTATGGTCACCAATACCGTCATCAACTACATATGACAAAATTAAGTCGGGGGGACGCAACAGAAAAATATCAAGTACATTACCGATATTGTGGTCAATGTTAGAAATGCGCGTTGCTTGTTTGACTATTTGGATGCAGTTAACAAGCCTAAACCATCATTGCGGTGTGCGTATTTTCGGAATTTATTAAAAAATGTGCCGTCGGCTTTCTTGGCAATATATCTAAAATCAAAATATAGCAGTCTCTCAAGCGGTTGTTTGTAAAACGAAAATGTCACAAAATGCAATTTTGCAAACAAAAAAAAATGCAAATGCATTGGTAATAAAATCGTTGCCAGACAAATAACGTCTGTGCATTCATTTTCTAAAAATAGAGTCTCCACCGACGTACCTTTATGGGTTGCCCACGCTTAATCCATTGCGATAAACAGAAATGCTTATAATATGTAAATTAACTACACCATCATAATATGGAAAGTCGACGCAAACCGATAAGGCAAATCAAAAAAGAAAAAAAAAAACATATTATACATGGTGAGTTACAAGGTAATATCTCAAAAATGGATTAATCTATCTTAATGAATTTTGAACGACGTTCAAAATTTTAAATTAGATAAATAGTACATTTCTTTAAAAATTTAAAATTAGGTGAACAAAATCGTATTTAATAAAAGTAAAAGTATTTATGTAGTACTGGGCTACAAAAGTAGATGTTTGTATATCTAGTTTATACGAAGCTAATTAATACGGCAAAAAAATTGTTTACTTCGCAAAATGTGAAATTTGGCAACACTGTCAATAATAAATAACAATTTAATGTGATGGACACCAGTAAGGACCTCTTAAAATAGTGTCCTTAAAACATATTTAGCTCTATCGTTTACCAGGGGCGGACTAAGTTTTAAAACGCATGCTTACATTTTTAACACCCTGTATGATAAAAACTTAAAAAAATATAAATTTCTGTAGCTTGCACCTTAGACTAAAAAAAAAGGTACTCTTGTTTATTGTCGATAAAATGAACCGTCTTCGAGAAGAAGAATAATAAACGAATAGCTGTACAAGACTTTTGTTCGCAAAAAATGTACGTTTTATTTACTTATAGCTTCGTTCGCGGGCTCGATCCTTGACTAGTTCGTAACCTGTACTAGCCAAATAATCATGAACCATTATGCGCATGTGCGATTCGGAACCGATCAGAAATTGATAAATCTCCGCGAACGTGCTCGTCCCTAACCATTGCGACGTTATTATTTTTTTATTCGTTTCTAAAATTTCTGCACTTTTAGAGCTGGTTGAATATGTTATACTTTCCACTGGTGAAAGTAATGAAGATAGCAGCGATTTCTAGAGGTGGATATCATTTTTAAAATTTCTTTTATAAAACTTGCAGCAGATAAAATTAAAATTGAATTCTGTAGAACCAAAGAGTAACACAAGTTACTCGTTTGTAGAACATCGTCGTAAAACAAAGCCCGCATAAAATCAAACGAAAACGACAATTTGCAACCAAATTTCAAATTGCACATGCGCGGATAAGTAATCCCTGCTATTCTCCTCGGATCGTTTTGACTGGTTATGAATTGATCATGAACTTGTTCTTGTACGACCGCGAACGTCTAATTTATTGTCAAAATCCATGATTTATCGCACCGCGAACGCTTATATTCGCAAAACGCATGCGCGCTTGTCGAAAACTTGTCATGGATCGTCTCCGCGAACAAAGCTTATATTATCGGCACCAAAAAAACGTATTGTTGTTGCAAACGTTACTGTGGTACGAAATAAACAAAATATCCTGACACATTGATCTTTTACTTCGATATTAATTTACTGATTTTGGGATTTCGTGGTAAATTTAATTGTGAATTAATTCGAACTATGTAATACACGTTTATTGAGTATGCAAATATGCGTCTGATGTATGGTCTTGCGTCTTGCAATGCTTTAAAAGTCAGAAGGTTATGTCATGTAAGATTTCCTAATCGTACTATGCCAAACTAGACGACATTTCAATGAGTTCACCAACGTCCAAGGGAGAATGGTGGGCGATTCCAGTTATTAAGGTAATATATATTATTGACTTTCATCATAATTTTAGGAAAGTTTGGAGAAATTAGTACTGATGCTGGTCTGAGAAGAACCGTACGTACGCCGCAATTAGAGGAAAATATTTTAAATACTGTATTTATTTTATTTATTTACGTAACAACATTTTCAAGATATAAAGCACTTACAAGTTACAAAATTAAATAAACTAACCTAACCTAGGATAACCCTTTTGGCAAGAATTTTAAATTTATGATCAGACTGATTAAAGAAATGTAAGGAATTATAAAATTTATTGACATTTGTAGATGACACTCCGTCAACGAGCACTCGAAAATTATCAGCAGAGTTAACACATCGAAAACAATAGTACCTATATGAAGAACCTAATGAACAGCTGTTATATCCATATCATTTGCCAAAAGTACATGAACTGGTTCCTGAAGATTTTCCTCGTAGAATGCAGTTTGCAAACTAACCAAAAATGGTATCACCAATTTACACAACTGGACTGATGAAAATCCTCATGCCAATTCGCACCATCAACATTAGTTCCAATGAATTAACATCTGGACAGGAATCATTGGCAATTTTTTGATTGGACCATTGGTATTGCCGGAACGCTTAAATGAACAACCTTATTTGGAGTTCCTCCAGAACGCTTTTCGGGATTTAATAGAGCACTTACCACTTGAAACCCACCGAAACATGTACTTCATGCACGATGGGGCACCACCTCATTTCAGCGTTGGTGTACGGGAGCACCTGAATAACGTCTATCCGAACCGTTGAATAGGTAGAGGAGAGCCTATTACCTGGCCTCCTTGGGCCGTAGCCAATCTCGACACCAAATACCTGCCATTTTTAATCCTATAGCCGATCTCGACACCAAACGTTAAGGTTTTAGGTAAACTAATAGCCTTTCTCGACACTAACAGCCAGGTACTTAACCTATAAATATGTAATTATCTTGGATGGATATATTTTTAGGTCAATGAAAATCAGAGTTCCAGAATGAATATTTATTCAGGTGTATGTGCATATTGTGCATATATTCTTACATAACGTTATAACATTTTCATTTTTTTATGATCTTTTGTGTATTGAATCATTTATAAAATGAAAATGCAACTAACCTGAACTAACTCAATTTTTGACCTGCAACTCGGCTAATGCGGTTTTATAGACTTATATTGGTTAAACAGCGCTAACACGGCATCTAATCCACCTTTTTGGTTCCAATTCGCCTTTTTCAAGTTCACCGTGGAATATTATTATTAATTGTTTGCCCCTTTTATAGACTTATATTGGTTAAACAGCGCTAACACGGCATCTAATCCACCTTTTTGGTTCAATTCGCATTACCTGCAATGTTTGGGGCCGAAATTTCTTGCAAGATTACTTGACCTAAAATTTTTAGCAGGTACCTTACCCAATATGGGGCCGAAAGTTCCGCCGCCCGATCATTTATATTAATTTTCTATAAAAGTAATGTGATGTAAATGTTTTAATATTCATGGTGTCGAGAAAGCCTATCGGCTTAAAGGGCCCTTTCTACAGAGTTAGGTACAAGACAAATTTGGTGTCGAGAAGTGACCCGCCGGCCTCCTTGATCTGCCGATCTAACGCCGTTGGATTTTTACCTGTAGGGACACCTATAAAACTTGGTGTATTCTATTCCGGTCGGCACTAGGGAGAAACTCCTACAGAGAATCACGTTTCATTGTGATGTGATAAGGACCAAGGCTGGGTTATTGTGGCGGGTACAGCAGTCCTCAATTCGTCGTGCCCACGAGTGTATCAGACTTTACGGAGCCCATGTTGAACCCTTTTATGAAGTTTTTCAATAATTTCGTTAGGAAGCCTCCTATTACATCACTGCGTTTTTTTTAAATTTTCGTATTTTTTCAGATTAAACAACTTAAAATGAAACTTTCTGTTGTTTGAAAGATTTTCAAATTTCAAATCACACTTTGTTGTCGAGAAACAACATAGAAATCATGGTCCTTTTTTATTAAAAATAAACCATGAATTCGTTTATTATTCTTTCTCTCGAAACGGTTCATTTTATCGATAATAAACAAGAGTAGGTACCTTTTTTTAGTCTAAGGTGCAAGCACCCAGATTCATGTTTCTAAAGTCTTTATCATACAAAGTCTTAAAAATTTAAGTTAAACATTAAGTTGTAAGCGTAGTCCGCCCCTAAAGCTAAATATGTTTCAAGGACACTATTTTATGAGATTCTTACGAATGTCCATCACATTAAAGTTTTATTAAATTATATTAAGTACTTTAAAAGTTATTCAAGAAAAACCGATTTCCAGCGGCGTCCTTCAGGCGGGGCACAAATCTCCGTAGGGAGGGCCTTTAAGAACAAATTGTATATACAGGGTGTCCGGCAAGTATATGGCATACTCTCGGGAGCGTATAGAGAAGTCCAAATAACCCTAATTTGTCATAGAAAAAAAAATTGCAAAGTGCCCTGTGCGAACACGTTTGTAACAATGAACGACACAAAATACTTTAACCTGTATCTCCACAAGTCGACTGGTTCAAAACTTTGCTTTACTTGGAAAATAAAATTTCTTTTGAATTTTATTGCACAGATTTTTATTAACAAATCAATCACTTTATCATTTTATACCCTAGCATGGGTATGACATACTAACACATTTCTAACTTAGACTCGTCAAACAACCACTTAACTATTTTTAAATACTTTCAAACCATTTTTACGTAGAGGATTTGCCGTTGGACGGAGCGCAACCTATCTCTGTAGAAATCAGCGTGACACTAGTTTGTTGACAAAACATTGTCCGTCTCGTATCGTCTACCGACACCTTGACCAATCAGGTACTAATACGTCACAATCCAAGATGGTTTATTTCACGTCAAAATACTGTTGCCTAGCAATGAGAAAGACATCCACTGTTACTATGCAAGCGGCCTTTATCGTATTTACATTTACGTGTTAGGAAATGATACAGAATCGCCAACCGTGTTTTTTATACATAAGGTTTTGATTTAACTTATATTTTTATGGATTTGTACAACGTTGCCATTACTTTAATATGCGGTATTGCCAATTATATTGCATGTAAATATAATGTACTTTCCTCATTTTTTTAGCATTTAGTAGTTACATAAAAACATAGTAATTTAGCACAAATGCGGCGTTGCCGCCTAGATTAGTATCACGCTACATTAAATTTCCTAGAATTAAGTTCCACGCTTTTACTTTAACCTTTTACTGGGTCACGACAGAAATATGACGTGTGTCTCAAACAGTGGCCTATTGGTGTTTTTTAATGAAATAGAAAATTGCGATTTTTCATTTGTAAAGTTGAATAATTATGACTTAGATGTGAAGTTTGAGAAATTAGCTCTCGAAGTAGCATTTCCAGAAAAGATTTTAAAATTAAATAAATTTAAAACAAGTCATGTTGCTTGGTATAATGATGAATTAAAAACTTTAAGAACACAGTTATATTCTTTAAATGAGGTTTATAGACTTACTCCGAGTAGATCCAACAGGAGTGCATTCTTGGAGTTTTAGAAAATATTATAGAAAGAGGGTCGCAGATGCAAAAAGAGCTGCTAATGAAAATTATATTAATTCTAAACAAAATAAAGTAAAAGCAATGTGGGATGCTATTAACCACTTTCGGCCTGCTAAAACAAAAACTGTTTCAAATAGTTTAGATTCAGATACTATGAATAATTTCTTTATAAATCAGCTTCAGAGCCCCAAAAAAGGGTACCCAGAGACTTTTTTTTCTTTTCGGCTCTAACTTGTGAACCGACATGTATAATTTAATGAAGTTATAATATTTTATGTAGGCTATAAAATTAATATCTACCTGCTAAAATAAAATATGACTTAACAAAAATATACAGGGTGTTTTAGAAGTACGGTACGTAACTTAAGGGGGTTCCTTGTGATATCCTAAGAGAAATAGTTCATATGAACATGTGTCCAGAGTTGCCCCGATTTTGATATACAGGGTGTTAAAGTCTTTAAAAAAATATCGGTTTTTTTATAATTTCTTTAAATATCCTTTTCGCAATTTTGATTGACATGTGGTACCGTTATTCATAATGATAAGGGGCCTAATTAGCCCCAACTAGATTAAATTTATTAAGTCCAGTGGCGTCCCGGGAAGCACCTTAACGAATATTATTGACAGAAAAATGTACGCCACTGACCTTTTTCTAATTTTGATATTCTTTTTCGGATTTAGCAACTAATAATACAACTTGAAGAAATAGTCTATACTTTCAGTGGAGTTGATGTAATAAAATAAGACAAAGCAGTCCTCCTCCACAGTTTATTAAAAATGACGATAGATGAAAAGGTTCCCTACATGTTTCGAGCGCTTAAGCACTCATCATCAGGGGATACTATAAAGGAAAGTACAAAGTTAAAACGACCAATGAATATAAAAGAAAATTTTTTTAAGGACTTACCTAACATCGAGTTTTGTAGACAAAACGTTGTCTCAAATTAATGAGTACAACTCATATAAACTTGAAAGTTGAAGACTTGGTATGTGAGATGTTTAATTATCTTAAGAAATGAATGAAGTTCTGGTTAAATGTGAGATCAAGATCTGAAAAAAAAACATTGTGAGTGGATAATGGAACAGTTTAAAATTTATGAAAGAGAAGAATTTTTTTTTTTAAATTATAGTTGTGCGTTTATAATTAAATTTATATTAATATATATATAAGGTTAGCTGATGTGGTAGTATGGGGCTATACCCCATATTTTGGAGAAGTTGTAGAGGATAATCATTTTTATAATTATGATTACCTATTTAATTGTTTAAAAATAAATTATATTTTAGAAAATTTTTAGAATTTTTAGTAATTTAAAAAAAGTACAACCTGTTCTTCAGACACTACCGCGGAACTGTCGCAACGTGGAGGCTGAAGTGAGGTTACTTTCAAAAGAGAAATGACTTAAACGACATATAACTAAGTTCAATTATAATAAATATTAAAATATTAAATTACAAAATGATTGTTGAAATGAAGGTGTAGGATTTAACTGACTCGATGTTAAGTTTACAAAATCAATACAGGATCGATCAATCGATAGTATTTGTCATCACTGGACGTATACAGTACTTAAGAATTGGCAGAAAATAAACATTTATGTCAACAAATTAAATGATCCAATTTTATGGTTATGGTATGTTGAAAGGGGTTGTAAATGTCTTTGGGGGGGGGGGGGATGAAGCGCTGTACTGAAGTAAAAATCCACTTTTCGGGGATGGTGATAACACTAAACTTCACTGTCATAGTAACTATGGGAATATTATGGATTTTTAATTTAATTGAACAGAACATTGGAGAATGATGAAGAACTTTCAAACTTAAAAAAATAGGTGGATATAATCAAATTTGCAAAAGTGAGCTAGAAAGTATTGAGTAGAAACAGTAAGAGGTATATATTATGTAAGAGAGACTATATTGTGATTATAATCTGTCCAGATTCAGAGCATTGAAAAAATTTGTACTGCTATGAATAACTTGGTCATTTACACAATCTATGTTTGGGTTTTTGATTATTTTGTTTATTTCCATTATTTCAAGAATATCTAACTCATTACTTTTGTTACAGAAGTGAAGAAATTTAGTGTTTGTATCTGTATTAAAGTTACGTTTATTTGTAGATATATTGAGTCAGGTCCATTATCAGAAACACATTAAATTCGAAAGACTAAAAAATAAAATCAAATCCTTATCATCACAACAAACAAATTTCAATATTATTTACAATAATTCCAACAAACCAAATAAAAATTCCAATACTTCAATAAACTTAATGAACCAAAACATATTAAATTCAATAAATAATTTCCGTTCGACTAGTGACTCTCTTCAAGACTTCAGTTTTGACAATTCTCTGTTCAAAGGTGATCTGAACATTTCTGAACATATAGATGACAACAACTCCAATGATTTTAAGTTCCATGACCGCACACTGAACCTTAGCAAGGCTACGTTTGACCAAGATGAACTTCAGTTGTTCGACTTGGGACTTAAATTCAATTTCCCTATTAATCCTAAGACCAGAGACTTAGAGGTCGTAGCTGTCGAATGTGAAAACAATATCTTCTTTTGTGATGTCGTCACTCTTAGGGAGGCTGTAAGGTCTCAATCTGCAACTTGTATAAACCTTTTCTCATAAAAGCAATCCTCGGTCGGACCTTACCCCGTATACTAAAACCCTTAAGTACATTAAAGATAAAATTAAATCAAATAACTTGGTAGTTTCGAAGGCAGATAAAGGGAATTGCATGGTAATTCTGGATCGACTACAGTATGTTGACAAAGTAGAACAATTTCTGTCTACTCCAGACTTCAGTATTAGTCAAACCAATCCCACTGACAAGTTCATGACCAATTTTAAAAATATTCTAAAAATGACACACGATCCACTCTCATTCTTCAACACCAATAAATTTAAACTAACCCCAATAAACCCTGCTACACCAAGCCTATATGGTTTACCTAAAATCCATAAATTGGACATCCCTATCAGACCTGTTGTCGCATATTGTGATTCGCCATGCCATAGATTGAGTAATTGGCTCAACCACACAATTCTCTCACTAACCAACTTTCAGAGCACTTTTACAGTCAATAGCTCTTCACAATTAGCAAATGAATTGAAAAACCTTCAAATACCAGATTCTGCCTTCTTTGTGTCTTTGGATGTCACTAATTTGTTTCCCAGTATCCCTACAAATGAGTGTATCCAACTCATCAGAGCATTCCTCACAGATTCTACTATTCTACCAGATATCCACATAAATAACATTTGCCTTTTAGTCAATCTAGTACTAGAACAAAACTTCTTTCTCTTTAATGACAAATTTTATAAACAAAACTCAGGCTTAGCTATGGGATCTGCCCTTTCTCGCCTCTTGGCTGACCTTTTCATGTCTAGCCTTGAAGCCAAAATAAAATCAAACCCTTTGTTTTCACACATTGTTGTTATTAAGAGATATGTTGATGATATTTTTGCCATTTTCAATGGTACTCAACAAAACCTTACCGACTTTACCAATTTTCTTAACTCCCTACACCCTTCTATTACATTCACCACTGAACACACCAAACAAGAGGTTCTACTCTCTTTCTTTCTGGGGTCCCATTTCATATAAATTAAAAAATATTTTTCAATCGTTTAATTTCAACATATGTTTCAAAACTAAACACACACTGGACTCATTTATTTGCAACTCGAAAGACCATATCACTCCTTCTGATAGATCTGGCATATACGAGGTGAGTTGCTCAACTGAGGGTTGTTCTACTTCTTACGTGGGACAAACAGGGAGGAAATTCAAAATCCGCATAAATGAACACTGTAAAGAGATAGTAAGAGCTTCTAATCATAACTTATCTCCTTCTAAAATCAAGTCCCACTTTTCTAGGCATATATCTACAAATAAACATAACTTTAATCCAGATACAAGCACTAAATTTCTTCACTTTTGTAGCAAAAGGAATAAATTAGATCTTCTTGAAATAATGGAAATAAACAAAATAATCAAAAACCCAAACATAGATTGTGTAAATGACCAAATTATTCATAGCAGTACAAATTTTTTCAATGCTCTGAATCTGGACAGATTATAATCACAATATAGTCTCTCTTACATAATATAGGTATACCTCTTACTGTTTCTACTCAATACTTTCTAGCTCACTTTTGCAAATTTGATTATATCCACCTACTTTTTAAAGTTTGAAAGTTCTTCATCATTCTCCAATGTTCTGTTCAATTAATTTAAAAATCCATAATATTCCCATAGTTACTATGACAGTGAAGTTTAGTGTTATTACCATCCCTAAAAAGTGTATTTTTAGTTCAGTCAACATACCATAACCATAAAATTGGATCATTTAATTTGTTGACATATGTTTATTTTCTGCCAATTCTTAAGTACTGTATGCGTCCAGTGATGACAAATACTATTGATTGAGCGATCCTGTATTAATTTTGTAAACTTAACATCGAGCCAGTTAAATCCTACACCTTCATTTCAACAATCATTTTGTAATTTAATATTTTAATATTTCTTATAATTGAACTTGGTTATATTATGTCGTTTAAGTCATTTCTCTTTTCAAAGTAACCTTACTTCAGCCTCCACGTTGCGACAGTTCCGCGGTAGTGTCTGAAGAACAAGTTGTACTTTTTTTAAATTACTAAAAATTCTAAAAATTTTCTAAAATATAATTTATTTTTAAACAATTGAATAATCATAATTATAAAAATGATTATCCTCTACAACTTCCCCCAAATATGGGGCATAGCCCCATACTAGCACATCAGCTAACCTTATAATAATATAAATTTAATTCTAAACGCACAACTATAATTTAAAAAAAAATTTCTTCCCCTTCATAAATTTTAAACTGTTCCATTATCCACTCACAATATTTTTTCTCAGATCTTAATCTCACATTTAACCAGAACTTCATTCATTTCTTAAGATAATTAAACATCTCACATACCAAATCTTCAACTTTCAAGTTACTATGAGTTGTACTCATTAATTTGAGACAACGTTTTGTCTACAAAACTCGATGTTAGTTAAGTCCTTAACGCAGCACGGATTGACTATCCTTTTTTGATTCTTGATCAAATTTGAGCCTTCTCAACTTCAGACAACTGACGAGGCATTTTGATGTTCTTCTGTCAAAGTTGATCAAACGTTACCACCATGCAGTTTCAAAATTAATTACACCGACGCTACTGCTTTGCATTTTTGATAATCTATGACGGTTTTATGCAAATATGACAAAACTTACTCTCATTCTAATTCTTGTACGCTTTTTTTAATGAATACAACTGTATGTCTTAATCTAATTTTTTTGTTTATTTCTAATTAGAAAACAGTGGCCACTAACCTTTCTCAAATATGGCCACTGTACCCAATCTGGAGGATACACTGGCCATTCTGCATAAATTAATAAAATATATAAATATATTATTTTAGTTAAAAAGTAAAGCAAAATTTTGTTCTTAGCAATAAATGGTAAATGTTATTAGTATAACAAATAATTCAGCCAAACAGAAAAATTATAATAGATTAAAAGTTTAACGGCAAAACATAAAAAGGTGGCCACTGTAGCCCGACCTCTCCTATCCCCAAAAAAAAAAAGTTCAGGAGAGTGAAACTGTTGGTAGTGCAAAAAATATAACACTCCGTATACTGCCTCTGACAATTTAGACATTTTATTGGAGAGATTCCAAAAATTAAAAAGTGAACCAAATTTGAAATAATTATCTTGGAAAATATGGGAGAAAAACGAAAAAAAAATTAAAGTTTTGACATCCTGTATATAAAAAATTAAGCCTTTTTCACCGCATGTTTATGAGTATTTTTTTTTTCTATTTTGACAATCACTTCCTTAAATATCCACGTGACATTCATTAACACCCTGTATAGTATTTAAATCTACATTTTATTTTTGCAAAATATTTTATGAAAGCGATGTATTTTGCATGCGCACACGTACCGCTGGCAGAGCGCCATAAAAAGGTTTTGCTGCAGCGCTGTATCTCATCATAAAAAAAGTGAATGTAACGAATTAACACACTTAGACCAAACCATAACCAATAAAATATTATATACAGGGTGTTATGGAAATGACTTATTATTTTTTAACCCGTAAATCTATAGGTCGGGCCGAATTGGGGAAAAATTGCGTTAAATGGCGCTCGAAGCTAGAAATTCGAGAAAAATGCCTTCAAAAATTTAGCTCAAAACACCTACGCGCCAATGATCAAACAGCTGATTCGTACTACTTGTCAAAAAAAATATTGTTGACAAAAATCTGACAGTTACTGTCAGATATTGTCTTTAGATATCATCAGCCCACAACATGTGTTTTGAGCAGTGTTGCCACATTTACTACATCAGTTTCATCAGATAACCTTTTTTGAATATTTAATTTTTTCTACTTAACTTTAATATGCTTTAGTTTCTACCCTATTACACGAAAAATTGTCTACGTATTGCTCTAGTTTTATTTGTACATACCTTGAAATAAAAAACATATCGGCAAGAAATCCACGTTATACCGTTACCATTTCAAATGATTCTAGCGGGACATTTATTCACTTTAACAACACATTAACTGTTCGGGACATTATCAAGTTATTAGCTCTTTAATTCTGTGTTATTAATACAAGAAATTATTAGTTATAGACTTAATACTTTATAACAAAATCCGGATTGAAAACAACGCGTTTTGGCCAGACACACGTTTGATACGGTTATGTACATCAGCCAATCAGATGCGGTCAAACGCTCGCTAAGCCGATTGGTCGTCATTTTCAATTGGCGCGCGATTTAAATGAGTTAATTTAAAAAATGTTATAAAATGATATCAATTTAGGAATTTCTAGGTGTTAGAATAGGATAGCAGCATACATATTTAATGTTACAGATGAGTCTTGAGTTTTAATACTTTAGAAAGGCAATATCCATAAAAAAATAAAACGACCATTTTTGAGAGGGCCCTCGGAAAAAAATGTTGACCCACTTTGTTGCACTCGCATTGTTTAAGAAGGCTTGTGCATTACTAGTCGTAACTAATATTTACTGACCACAAACTATTCAAAAGAAGTTTTATATTGGCACTATTTGCTCTAAAAAAATGTATAAGTAGAATGCAGAGTTGTATACCTACCCACTCAAATAAAAGTATTTAAATGTATTGTAAATATCAAGGGCTTGGTATCTAAGTTATCCAATATTTTTATAATGTAATTGCCTTTTAAGTAGGGCCACCGAATCGTGTTTAGTGCAGGTATGGATAAAGTATTAGTTTATTTAAAATTAACGGTTTAGACTATCTAACTAAAATTTTACACCTTTCCTTTGGTATGTGTATCCACGTAGATTTTTCAGATGGGTAGTAGGGACCACTTTAGTTTAAAATAGCCTGAAACCCTTCAGGAACCTCGAAGCACTTGTAAGCCCTTTTTGCTAATAATTTTTAGAAAGTAATTGATTGAACAGCTCAATTTTTTGTTTTCAAAAAAAGGACCTCAAGGCAAATCACAGATAACAAGCCCTCAAGGTCTAATTTTGGCAGTGAATGCTTCAACCCGAGATGTGGGAAATGTTTAAAAATAATAAGCGAATTAACAATAGTTCTTTATTTTATGATTCACAAACTGTTAAGGAAAACAAGCAATAAAAAATGGTCCTAAACCAAGTTATTCCTGAACTCTAGTGGAAATTTTACGCCCGGATTGTCAGTTCAGTCAGTACTTCTGCTTTTGCCAACCATTTTCTTATGGTGCGTTTTCACGTTCATGCAATTTGCGCAAATAGGTTTGTACCTGCAAATTTGCACAAGTAAATTGTTGTGTGAAAACCAAAATCGTTAACTTGCACCAGCCAGAATTCAACAGAATTCAATAGGATTCAATAGGATTCAATGACTCAGTTCATTTGCGCAAATTGGCATGACAAGTCTACTTGCGCAAGTTGCACCGAGCGTGAAGACGCACCATTACAGTTAAACTTGATTGCAAAACACCTGGAAAAGTTCAAAAAACAATAGGGGCAAAAAACTTGACTAACTGGAGAAGCTAGAAATAGGACGAGCCATGGAGAGCCCCATTCTTACTTGTATGAACGATGTGTTTACATTCAAGTCCCATTTAGTCTTTAATTATCTTATTTAATTTTTCGTTTACAACAACCGGAAGGTCAGGGCTATCTGTCTATATTTTCATCTTCACTTCTATTCTTTTCTGTGTTATAAGTTAGGTGACCTTTGACCTACACCTACTGGAGCCTCATTTCTCTTTTTATTTTAGTCGTGGATTGCTCGTTACTTGTTAAGGTATGTTTTACACCCTTGCAGTTTATGTATTGCGTTTCTTTAGTTTTTTCATGTTCTTCTTTTAGGGTAGGAACGCTTTCTTTGTTTTAAATGAAAAATTGTTGTATCAAGCTTTTTCTGTATAACCTCTTCATGTCTTGTCGTTACTTGTAAGGCCTTAAACCTGTTGATTGTCCTGAAACAAAACGTTAAAAGGTTGTAAGAAACATATCATTTCACTTATCGTACATTAAAGAATAGTCTCCTAGTTGTAATGAATTATATTAACATTACCTATTTTCTGACTTTCACAATACGGGAGACATTTTGACAGCCATAAGCGATTGTGGTATTTACTCTTGCTTTGAAATGGGAATCCTCCAGATTGGAAGGACCTTTAGAACCCTTCTCTTATTAAGTCTCATCATAATCTGTACCTACAAGTAAAAAATACTAATTATCAAAAAATAAATACATTTTTGTAGTATTTTCTTTAAAGTATCAGTATGAGTAGACTGTTATTTAGTTAACAATAGTATTTCTACGCAGGACTTGAAGAAACAACACAAATGTTCTGCAATAGGTAGGAATGGATCTCTTCATGTCTGCTGTACGTCCAGTACAAATGTTCTGACTTACCCCCGGGAAAATCAAAACTTTTTAGTTTACTGTCCGCGCGATTTATAAATTTTATTTATTTATTTTTCATAGTATAAATTTAGACCAAAGAAAGAATGTGAGAGTTTACTGATTTGTCTTGGGGCGATAAGTACCTACCTATCTATTTTTTTGTTTTTTTTTTACATATGGATGTGTCTTGTTTTCCTTTATAAAATTTAAAAATATTGTTTTTTAAATTTTATTTATTGTACTTTACTTTGTCAATCAGAAAAGTACCCCTTTTGGTTATAAAGCATATTTAACATAAAGCACATTCATCCCGAGTGTAGGTTATAGTATATTAATATTAAGATTTAATCATTAATAAAATAATAAAATTAAAATACCTTCCAAGAATACACTCTCAGGATAATTTAATATTTCTGATATCATCTTGCTGCATCCAATATCTCTAGGATTGATACTGAGAAACGTAGAAGTGAAGACCCTAAAACAAAAAATAAGTACCAGCCATCTGTTTATGCCCCTACTTGTTAAATTATTGTTTATTTTTGAAATTCCATTCAGATGATATTGATTAGGATTTAATTTTGGAGCAAGTCGCAGGTTAATTATATTGAACGCTTTCCGGATCGCGATCCGCCTAGTGAACGAACATTGGTATCTGTGACTCAGCAACTTAGGGACCATGGAACCTTTCACGGCTTTGGTGCTGCATGCGACAGAGGACGACCCCGAGCTGCAAATACGTTACACTACAATCTTAAACGCAGTGGAAAATAATCCCAGTTTAAGTACCCGGCGTATAACAACGCAAGTCGGGCGAGCGTCGAATTATATTACTTGGTGTACTCTTAATGAAGAACAACTCCACCCTTACCATTTACAAAAAGTACAAGCTCTGCTTCCGCAGGACTATGCTTCCCGTCGGAAATACTGCAGGTGGTTCGCGCAGAAAAGTTAGGACGAGCTCGATTGGTTCCGAAATGTGCTGTTCACAGACGAAGCTGGCTTTACTCGAAACGGAATTTTCAATCAGCACAATACTCGTATGGAGCAGGGAAAATCCTCACGCGTACCGTGAAACGCACCATCAACGGCAGTTCACTTTAAATGTTTGGGCAGGGATAGTCGAAAATCACCTTATAGGGCCCTACATCTTGTCGGCACGATTAAACGATGAAGGATACTTGGACTTTTTACGTAACCATTTACCAGGTTTGTTGGAAGATGTTCCTCTTGCAGTAAGGGAAAATATGTGGCTTTTACATGATGGAGCTCCATGTCACAATGCGGGAATCGTTAATCAATATTTGAATGAAAAGTTTCAAAACAGATAGTACTGCTACATTTTTATACGACCAGTGGCGTAAAAACCGCCCCCGCAGGCGGGGGGGGGGGGGCGCAGCAAAGCCAGAGGCGCCCTCAAATCCCTTGTTTCATCATTGTCACAATATTAAAATTAAAAATAAACAATAATGAATGAGAAATAATGTAATATGTGAGTAGATATAAAATAAGGGTAACGTAGTAAATGATAATTGACAATTTCAATAATTTATTATTATACCCCAATAACAGTACCTACATTATTTTAAAATTTCATTATTTTTACAACAAAAAATTGTTTTCTACAATACTTTATATCTTTCTATATTAAACAACGCTTACAAATGACAATATTTTTTACTATGGTGTAAGTGTGAAGGATTCAGACAGGTGCCAAATAGCAGGGCGCTTTCAAAATTTTGCGGGGGAGCGCACATACCCTTAGTTACGCCACTGTATACGACTATCTAATTTATTGTAAACTAGAGAAATAATTCCTCCTTTTTTTGGTAGCTTCTTACAATTAGAATCTAGTATTTTACTATCTAACTGTGTTAGAATAAAATACAGCAAATTTTTCTATATAACTCAGTGCTCCTCGAGAGGCATATAGCCCGGACAGTACCTGTTTCTGGCAATATTTGTTTAATCCTTATTGTATAACGCATTTTGCGGTGGTTTGAGAATATTCTCATCCATTTATGTTTATATTCTAAACAAATTTGATCCCAGAGCCAGAAAAACCACTACACGAAGTTTCACCTTACATCATTTATATTAAAGCCAATAATTGAAAAGTCTGAATTATTATAGAATCTCAGATTATTTCTTCCCAAACAACACTAGCAAGTTCTTGGATTCTACATCCCAGAAAGATACTTCAGAATACAACAAGAATCCCATTCAGACTTCATAGCAGGTATATCAAGTGTGTGTACTAGTGTACTGTAGGTGTACGTACTAGGCCCGGTACTGTACCTATTATACAATTGTGACATACCTACACTAGGAAACGATTCTATAGCTACTTTGCTGATGTTACTGTTATTTTAGCAGTTGCAACCAGATTAATGATGGGACAAAATTAAATGGGACCCAATTAGTACATAATATTATTGACCTTAAAGTTATCCAGCATAAATAATAACTTAATACTCAATTTAAACACATCTATGTACTTAGATGTCACCTTAGACTCTGAGCTATGATGGAGGGCAGATGTCAAGAAAAATAATTCCAAGAGGACATAAACTTCACCACCATGTGAATGTTAAGCCAATCCATTTCCTTAACAACACTGGGTTAAAAATAATGCTAAAGAGTAGAAAACCCTTCGAGCTAGTTTTAGCATAGTAGTACCTACCAAAAGCGAAGTTTGTACATAATAAAGTGTGTAGAATTTTAACCGTTAGAACACTAAGCGACACCGTTTGGTAAAAACTAGAATAAAATTTAGACTTTCGTAGATTAAGTTCAATAATCGCTCATTAGTATTGCGCTTAGTCATGTTTCTTATGAGAAACACTTAAGGATTTTGGGCTATTATTATGGAAGTCAAAAGAAAACGTGGCGATCTGATCGAGACAGAAGCTTCTCAATGGTCATTACTCCTGTGATATTAATGTCTTGGCTAGCATTTCGGCTAATGAATATTAATTTTTCTTTTTGACATTTTCGTGATAAAGAAGATCATGTATAATCTCCCTTCTTTAATTTTTTGATTTAAAGTGTGATAAAAATATGGAGTTGTATTTAAAACTAGCACTTAGAAGTATAATGCAACTTTAAAATTCAAAATGATTTGGATAAACCCTAGGTTATACTAGAAGTAACAATATACATTCCTAAAAGTTAGTTGAACCAATTATTAAAAGTTAAGAAATGTAAAATATTACATTTTTATTATTGTATCGGCAGTACTCAAAGGTTCGAACTTCGACGTAAAAAAAAAATTGCTAAAGATTGTAACAAAATAAATAAAAGTAAAGACGGCTTAAAGGAAGAAGATGATGACGACCCAACAGAACCATTACACGGAGAAAATAGTATTCAGTTTGATGGATAATCATCTTTACATTATTGACAACAACGTAAATAGCTATAGAGACAAAAAAGTGTTCTGTACAATACTGTAGAAAGGGAAAAAATAAACTGCATTTTATTGGTAGAGACAAAAACCACAGAATCCACCAACTGCAAGGACATGTGATAACTAATACTCGGGTTTGGAAATATTTCACAAGTGCACCCTTCACTAAAAATGAAGAAAGCTAAAACACCCCAAATAAACAATTTTTTAAACGAATGCGTGCATGTTCCCATCCCTTTCCAAAATGATCAATTACACATATTTTTGGTTTACATGCATCCAACCTCTCGAATTGAGAAAACTATAATTGGAAAAGCATTACTGTATAAATATTCCATAATTATTGGTGATTTTAATGTAAACAAAGAAAATAAAAAACAAATTAATGGTTTCTTGCAGAAGAGCAATTAAAAAAAATACACCTCCTACATGTTTATTGTTCAACTCTACACCAGACTTGTTTCTTTATACAAACAACCTTAAACAAAATATAAAAACCATCGACTTATTACATGCTCAAACCATCTTGCCATGAAAATGGTGATTGACACTAATACATACTCGTCCTGGACCTATTTTAGCACCTCCTAAATACAGCTTCAATAAATGCCAAATTCACAAGGTTAATGAGGAGATCATCCAATACATAAAAGCAAATGAGCTAAACACAATCACAACAGAAAAATTAACCAGTTCAACTTCAAATTTATGGAAGTGGCACTACAGAACACACCTACGACGAAAAAACAATATTACACATATCCTCTACCACCTAATTGTTTTAAAAATGATAAAAGGAAAAGGGAGAATGCTGAGGCAATATCAGGCAAACCCAAAACCATACATCAAACAAAAAATAAATCGATTCAACAAGGACGTTCAGAAAATGGTGTTCGATTTATATTACGATTTGTAGGTAGTGTACTTAAGGTAAAAATTATATTTGGTTGTTATTTTTAACGTAGGGCAAGATCTTTGCTTTACCCATAGGTAGTTAGGTACAGATACATACCTCGATTTTGAAAAAAATATAGTTGTGTTTTTTTTTAACATGGCAGTAAGTATAATAGAATAATTATGTTTCTCAATAAGTCGGGCATTCCAAATATTTTACAAACCTGAAGATACACGTACTCAAGGTCGTTATTAATTCAAATTCGAAATATTATACTTTTTCTCCTGTTTTATAACCAAAAAACGGATAATGAAATATCTTCAAAAGTTTTTATTATGGTATGGATTTCCCATTTTAATTAAAATATAATTTTAACTTAGAAATTAAAACCTTATTAACATTAAAACAGAGTCAAAACTAAAATGTTAGGTTATAGACACAAAACAAATAAGAGGTTGTTATAGCACTACCACCGAGTTATATCGGTGGTAGTGGTTATAGACTACTTTCGACTTTTATTTTCACGAAGGCGGCCCTGGAATATGAACCAATACGAAGACGCTCTGCTGAATTTACTGACGCGCCACTTTCAATTGTTTGTTCCCCAGTTCTAATAAATTTTAATAATTACTTGTCAATTTTGGTTTTTGAAATTTTAAAATGCCTAGAACATCTTTAGAATTAACCGATATTGTTTTATGCTACGGTGCAGCGAACGAAAATGCTCGCCAAGCACGTATTTTATATATTGAACGCTTTCCGGGTCGCGATCCGCCTAGTGAAAGAACATTTGTATCTGTGACTCAGCAACTAAGGGACCACGGAACCTTTCACGGCTTTGGTGCTGCACGCGACAGAGGACGACCCCGAGCAGCAAATACGTTGGCTGCAGAAGAGGCAATCTTAAACGCAGTGGAAAATAATCCCAGTTTAAGTACCCGGCGTATCACAACGCAAGTCGGGCGAGCGTCGAATTATATTACTTGGCGTACTCTTAATGAAGAACAACTCCACCCTTACCATGTACAAAAAGTACAAGCTCTGCTTCCACAGGACTATGCTTCCCGTCGGGAATACTGCAGGTGGTTCGCGCAGAAAAGTGAAGACGAGCCCGATTGGTTCCGAAATGTGCTGTTCACAGACGAAGCTGGCTTTACTCGAAACGGAATTTTCAATCAGCACAATACTCATGTATGGAGCAGGGAAAATCCTCACGCGTACCGTGAAATGCACCATCAACGGCAGTTCAGTTTAAATGTTTGGGCAGGGATAGTCGAAAACCACCTTATAGGGCCCTACATCTTGCCGGTACGATTAAACGGTGAAGGGTACTTGGACTTTTTACGTAACCATTTACCAGGTTTGTTGGAAGATGTTCCTCTTGCAGTAAGGGAAAATATGTGGCTTTTACATGATGGAGCTCCATGTCACAATGCGGGAATCGTTAATCAATATTTGAATGAAAACTTTCAAAACAGATGGATTGGACGACGCGCTCCTGTGCTCTGGCCCCCACGATCTCCAGATCTAAATCCTTGCGACTTTTTTTTGTGGGGAACAATGAAGGAATTAGTATACGAAGAGGAAATTGAAAATATAGAAGAATTACAGATTCGCATAGAAATGGCAGCCGCAGAAATAAGAAATATGAATAACATTTTTTGGAGAGTTCGCGATAACATGTTAAGAAGAACACATGCTTGTTTGGCGGCAAATGGGGCACATTTCCAGCATCTTCCGTATTAAAATGGTACTGCTACATTTTTATACGACTCTCTAATTTATTCTAAACTAAAGAAATAATTCCTTCCTTGCCGAATGCATCAAACTTTTGTTAAGGAGTAATTAGTTAAGGAACACTTGCATTTTAAGGAACGAATGTCTTGCACCAAAACATTTTGACATCTGCTTAATAAAGGACGGCTTAAAACAGTGGCTGTCATTCCTAACGTTGTTGATGTGCTTTCAAAGGCAAAATATAACCTATAAGTTAAGTTGATATAACCGTTTTTTGATAAATTAGTTTTTTTGGTGTTCGGAAAACTACTGCAAAACATGAGTGAAAGAAAAAGAAGTAAAAATTTCACGGACAAAGAGGCTATGATTCTAATATCTTTAATAAGTGAAAGTAAAAGCATCCTTGAAAACAAAAAAACGGATGCAATTAATAATCAAACCAAATATAAAACATGGGAAAAGGTAGCAAATAACTTCAATGCTACCTGTCCGGAAGGTGCTCCCCGTAATGCGGAGAGCATTAAAAAATGGTGGGACAACAAGAAACGCATAATTAGAAAAGAAAAGGGGGCGGAAAGAAAAGAAATTTTTCTCACCGGTGGTGGGCCAGCTCCACCAAAAGCTGACCCTCAATCCGACATAATTTTGTCAATTCTGGACCCAGAAACTGTGTTAGGTGGGGAGGGCCCCTTTGGGTCAGATGCTGGAATATATCAAAATGCTGAAATATATCAAAAACAAAATAGTGGCAGCAAAGAAGATGATTATTTTTGTTATGAACTCGAGGTAATTGTACTAAAACCACAGAAAGTTTATAAGAATTAAGAATTTTCCTAAACTAACCCCAAATTATAACCTACTTGCAAAATAATATCATGTTTCTTTTGGCATTTAGGTTATTTTTAAACAAGTATTTTTTTAGCAACAGGTTGATGAGCCAGGTGATAAGTCCTTGGAACCACCAAGTAGTATTAAAGCAGGTTATTCTGGAATGCAAATTAAACCAACCAAACTTAGTTGGAAAAAGCATTGTATGTCGGATTTGACACAAAGGAAGAACACTGCTTTAAAGAGACCACTGCCTACAGATGCCATAGAAGAGGTAAGTAATGGAACTTTTTTTTTAAATTAAAATAAACCTATATTATTTCTTTTAGCTTCAAACAAAATTATGTTCAAGTGATGAATATAACTATCCCCTATAATATAAAAATATTTTTAAAGAAACTTTTAAATTAATATATTATGTAGTCTAGCAGAATTAAACCATACATAATTTTACACACTCCATACCAATTAACTTAATAATTTCTCTATAAACTGTCAAAAAGCAGATTCTTACCTAATAAAACACTGTTTGGAAACTCGCCCCCCTCAAACCGCGCTCTTAAGTTACTGTGACCAAAGATTGTCGAATCATGGCTAGAGCCTGGCCATCTTTCCACAACATCTATAAACTTAAGGTCGGCATCTCCCACAACTTGCACATTTAGTGAAAAGTAACTTTTTCGGTTTCTAAATATTTCTGCATTATCATTTCCTAAAAACATATTTTATATAAGTATATTATCATGTAGTCGCACCAACAAATAGCATAAAATATGCTGGTAAGCTAAATAACTAGTACAACAGCTGAGAGAACAAAAGAAGACAGTTATATGAACAACCTACCCGGTGACTGAATTTTAATGTGTGTACCATCAATAACACCTATTATCCGAGGAAATCTTGATAAATTGTAAAACTTGTTTTGCTCTTTTAAAATGGATGGTCTATCAGGCATATGTACATAGAGTGGAAACAATCTTAAAACAAAATAATTGATTATGTAAGTTAAAAAAACTAGTAATATTTTTATGTACAACCTTGCAATAACTCTTGATACTTTTGAAATAATGCGAGATGCGGTAGATTCATGCATATTCATTGTGTCCGCAGTTTGCATCAGGTGACCTGCACTCGCATAATACCGCAGAGTGCATAAGAGCTGGTCAATAGGGGCAACACTATTGTTTCTGAAAAACAGTTAGGTGTATTAATTATTGTTTATTAAAAATAGGTAGTGATTAAACTAGATAAGTTATTAAAGTATTACAAAATATTTTATATCTTACCTATCATGTGTGTATTCCAAATCTTCTTCAATTTGCGACAATACAAAGAGGACAGTTTCTTTGTATAGACGAAAACGTCTGTAAAAACTTAGAGGATCCATTGTTTGGAAAAAATTTGTCCTCTCGTTAACTTTTCGAGGAAAACCATCCTCTATAAGGTCTATCAATTCTATATCGTCGTCTATTAAATCAAAATCGACGAAATTTTCCATTGTTTGCCAAATTCAGATAAAAAATATAAAAACACAGCAGCACCTAACCTCACAAAACTAATAAAAGGGAGACAACTCATTTAAGTGGTCGATTTTCTAGACTTAAAAATCGGGAACTAAGGGAGGCATTAAGGGATCCTTAACGTTGCTGCAAGACGTAAAAGCTATTTAAGGCGTAGTTAGGCCTAAGTCTTCCTTAAAATATGTTGGTGCAAGTGCCCGTTATTAAACACGATAGTCCAGGGGGCGGGAAATGTGATTTGTTGCTGTTCTGTGATTGGGTACTGAGCAGTTCAAAGTCAATGGCTTCATAAATTTGTTTTTAATATCATTTCTTATTATTCATTTACTTGCAACGGCATAAAATTTGTTTGCGTTTTGCTGCTGGAGTGTATAGTTGTTGAATAATGTGATACATGATAGATATATTGCTTGTTCTTGTTATTCTGTGGTTGATATACGTGGCGCCCTCTGAATTTATGTTATGAGAGTGATTCTAGACATGGCGAAGGTATTGTTATCACCAAGAAAGTAATAGATTTGTTTATAATCATTTGCACAAAAGTTTTACAAGATTAAAGACTAAATATGAATTTCGTTGTTATTAATTAAAGCCCACTTTATATAATAATACACATGTGATGGGAATGTTTTGTGATGTGATAGTTTATCTGTGTAAATTTCCAGACATAGGGCTTGTTGTTGGTATCTACGATTTTTACTCAGCGAAGTATTATGATAGCAATACAATTTCATGGGGTGAGTAAAAACTATACCTATTGAATAAGGCTTGTTTAATTGAAATCGCAGTATAGTTTTTGATTTAATCTTTTTTAAAAAACCTAAAAAAAAGATTTTCCCGAATACTTGGCAACGTCGCAAGGTAATCAGCTGTCTGTAGAAATTCCGCCAATTTGTCATGTCAAAAACACGTGTTTAGGGGTAATGAACTTTCATAGAGGCACAGATGGTCCGGTTTTAAGGTATTTTACAAAATTCAAAATACTTCCGATTTTAGAAAAAAAAACTATCAAGTGTAACTCTAGACCACCTCAGGAGTGGCCCCTTAAAATATAATAAGTCATTTCCATAACACCCTGTATATACATATACCTATAAAGAGTGGCAAAAAAGTCGCGCATAATGCTTGTAACTTTTGAATTACCTCGTATACGAAAAACTGACCTTAATGAAAGTTGTTCAGTAAATTATTCCCCACATTTCTATCTGCATGAATATTTTCCTGTCATTTCTGGTTTGGTTGCCATAGAGACCAACTTACTTTTTTTAAATGGAACATCCTGCATATGATTGCATATTTGGATTCTACTGGGAAAACTCTGAATTTTTTGTATTTCAAATTTATATATTTTTAAAATTGTAACAAACTTTATAATAACAAAATAAATAGCCTAGAAAATTGAACAACTTAACATCGGAATAATAAACAAGTGAAACCTCTTCAGTGGATCGGGTGTTCAAAATGACCACCATTTTCTGCTAAGCAGGGCGTCAGTCGATCCCTGAACCCGTCCACAACGTTTATAGAAAAATCCTCTGGAATGGCCTGAACTTCAGCACTAATTCTGATTTTTAAAGATTTTAAGTCTTTTGGGCGGTTAACGTAGACTTTGTTCATTAAGTGTCCCTACAAAAAGAAGTCGAGCGGGGTTAAGTCCGGGGATCGCGCTGGCCAGTCAATAGCACCTCTTCTGCCTATCCAACGTCCTGAAAATTGTTCGCTTATGTACTATTATCTAACATTTGCCGAATAATGCGCAGGTGCTCCATCTTGCTGGAACCATACCTGTTCGTGTATGCCATTATTTATACCCGGTAAAGCCATTCTGCAAGAAGGAATTATGTGATTCCTGGGGAGGTCCAGATATTTCTCGCCATTCAAATTACCATCTATAAAAAAAGGTCCCACAATATGTCTACCAACTATGCCAGCCCAAACATTAACTTTTTCGGGCCTCTGAGTATGACCTTCTTGGAGCCAGTGAGTATTTTCAGCAGACCAATAACGATAATAAAATTGTGCCTATTAACAATGCCATTTAAATGGAAAGTAGCTTTATCCGAGAAAATGATATTTGTTGCGAAGTTATTATCGTTATTGCATCTTTCCATCATCAGCTCACAAAATTCAGCTCTTCTATCAAAATCATCCTCGTTTAACTCGTGCACCAACTTTATCTTGTAGGGATGCAACTTCTCCTGCTTAAACAAATTTTTCACTGATTGATGAGACACATTAAAATCCATTGCCATTGGCCTGGATGATTGTGTTGGATTTTCATGTATTGAGAGCATGATATCCAAAGCTTTGTCTCCCCCGGTTGCTGTTTTAGGTCGACCTGATCTAGCGGCTTCCCTAACATTGCCTGTTTCTCAAAATTTCTTTACCACTCGACACACCATTGATTTATTGGAGGCCTATTTGGATATAATTCATTGAAAAGTTGACAAACCTGATCTTGCGATCTCTTTATATTTCCGTAACCGCTCATTATTAAAATTTCAACTCGTTGTTTCTCATTCAGATGAACCATAGTGTAAACAAATTAGAAATCAGACAACAGAAAATTAAACAGGAACTCAAAATTGACACCTCTTAGGTCGCTGTCATAAAAACACCTTGACTCAACTGGTGGGTAGGTATAATTATAATTAGGAAGTTGTTCATTTTTGAGCTGTCATTATCTCGGAAACGCTTGCAGGTAGGTGAAAGTTTGAAATATAAAAAATTCAAAGTTTTTCCAGTAGAATCCAAATATGCAATCACATTGACATGCAGGGTGTTCCATTTAGAAAAAGTAACTTAGTCCCTATGGCAACCAAACCTGAAATGACCTGAACTTTCATAAAGGTCGCTTTTCGTATACGAGGTAATTCAAAAGTTAAAGGCAATATGCTCGACTTTTTTTGCCACTCTGTATATAACTACTTTCTGATCAATGGTAAACTGTCAACAAACAAGATACATAATGCATAATCGATTATGATAAATAAAACAGTTCCATGATCCGAGTAGGAAAAACGCACTGTTACCTTATAGCAAATATTAACTACTAAAATGTAAATTATAATCAACAATAAATGAAAAAAAAGTAAAAAATGAATAAAAAAGAAAAAAAAAAGTAGGAAGGGGGCACCCGGGTTTGAACCGGGGACCTCTCGATCTGCAGTCGAATGCTCTACCACTGAGCTATACCCCCTGCTTACTAAAACTGCTAATAACACAAACAAGTTATAAACGTAGCTCTCGATGTAGTAACAACTAAACCCACGTGAAAAGTTTATACAGAATACTCCTACGCTCGTATTTCTATATCTTTTAAATATGTCTGATAAGTTTTAATTAATTAACAAGTTTAATGCACTGCATAAACATAATAATATAAGAATTGCTGGATGTAATTAGCAGGCAACCTTTTATACAGTGAGCTGTGTGTTGCCTATTGTAAGGCGAAACAGCCGGTTCACAATAAATTACACAAGACATACGTACAGTAATAGTATTGCCCAACAGTGTGTCGATCAAAAAGAGACGTTTTCACGTTTTAAAATAATTTTAAAATTGATCATAAAAACGATATGATCCATTTTAATATTGATTTGACCGGAGGCATATAAAGTATGTGTGTGTGGCTTAAGCATGTACAGGGTCTTCCAACGAGCACTGAACAGGGGCTCATTTTTGAGCTTCCCTGTATTTAAAGAAAAATCCAAAATAGCCAATCGATGTACTTTTTCCTGCAGAATTCAAAAATGAAACCAAAAATTTATAAATTTATTTGAACCAGAAACAAAAGAGTTACGCTATGGATAAGGTGTTTTTTAAATGGAACATAGCTTTTTTTATACGATTTTTGGAACGAGTGATTTTTTTTTGTCCGTTCTGATTAAAATATTTAATATTGTGACAGCTATTTTTATTAAATTTTAATGTTTTATCCAGTATAATTTAACTTTAACCTGTTTGAAACATACACTAGGTAATAAAGGTATAATCACCTTTGAATCCTTCAAAGTCAAAAAATTTGACAAATTTACTATAATATTGCCGAAATGAAATATTCATTAGATGAGAGATTGCAGATTGTTATCTTGTTCTACAAATGCAAGAGAAGCAAGGAGAAGATTTATTGCAAATTTTCACAGAAATATATCCGTCAATAGGTACTATTCTAAGGATAAAAAACCTATTTGAGGAAAATAAAACATTACATGACAGAAAAAGAAATCCAGAAAGGAATAGAAATCGAGACCGTGCCATTGTGAATTATTTTCGACTGAATCCAACCAAATCAATTTCGGACGCAGTTCGGGACGTTCAATACGGCGGCGGTGTAAGACGCAGAAGAGTTACCCAAGGAACTGTTCACAGGACTTTAAGAAATCATAAATTTAAGTCTTATCATATCCTTCCACTTCAACATCTAACACCGGCACAAAAAGAACTTCGCTTCCAATTTGTTTCCCAAATTGTGATTCGGAAAGAAAACGAAGACCCTAATTTATTCAGAAATATCTTATGGACTGACGAAGCCACATTTACAACATCGGGGGTTTTCAATAGACATAATAATCATCACTGGGCCGTTGGAAATCCAAGAAAATTTCAGACAATTAAATTTCAAGGAAGGACTTCAATCCATGTTTGGTGTGGCATAAAAAATAATAGAATTTTGGGACCAATATTTTTTAACGGGACTTTAAATGGACAGAGATACTACGAGTTCTTAGAAAACGAAATTGAGAACTTTTAAAGAACGTGGTATACAAGCAGCGAAACCACGATATTGAAGAGATCATGCAGAAAATTGTGAATGAAATAAATCGCCTTAACCAGGAAAATCACAGTATAACAGCAAGTTTGGAAAGGCTACAAAGAGGTTATCGCACATGTTTCGAGAACAACGGAGGTCACATTGAACAATTAAATTATTAATGTTTTTTTTTTTTAATTAGTATATAGAGTTGGATTTCTTTTTCTGTCATGTAATGTTTTATTTTCCTCAAATAGGTTCTTTATCCTTAGGCCCGGTACTTTCAGGACCGAATATCTTTATTCTCATTATAATTGCTATAGTTTCAATTGTTTCGACAATTGTTTCCATAGATATTGTTTGACGAATAACAGTATCCGTAGATGAAAGGATCAAACCTTAGAATAGTATTGACGGATATATTTCTGTGAAAATTTGCAATAAATCTTCTCCTTGCTTCTCTCGCATTTTCTTGGCTATTGTAGAACAAGATAACAATCTGCAATCTCTCATCTAATGAATATTTCATTTCGGCAATATTATAGTAAATTTGTCAAATTTTTTGACTTTGAAGGATTCAAAGGTGATTATACCTTTATTACCTAGTGTATGTTTCAAACAGGTTAAAGTTAAATTATACTGGATAAAACATTAAAATTTAATAAAAACAGCTGTCACAATATTAAATATTTTAATCAGAACGGACAAAAAAAAAATCACTCGTTCCAAAAATCGTATAAAATAAGTTAAATGTTTCATTTAAAAAACACCTTATCCATAGCGTAACTCTTTTGTTTCTGGTTCAAATAAATTTTTGGTTTCATTTTTGAATTCTGCAGGAAAAAGTACATCGATTGCCTATTTTGGATTTTTCTTTAAATACAAGGAAGCTCAAAAATGAGCCCCTGTTCAGTCCTCGTTGGAAGACCCTGTACCTTTTTTAAAAATCTTTATTCATGTTACCATACAAAATTGGTATTTATACTGGGTGATGCATGGCTTAGTTGAACATAGGAAATCCCATGTAAATTTTGAGGTGGCTAAAAATTCGCTCCGCTGTACATTTTAGAGAAAAATTGTATTATAATTTTCTGGAGAGGTCGATATAATAAACCCATCTGCTAAGTTTGAATAAATTTTAATAAGCGAATCCTAACTTATTCAATTAAATGTGATGGCAAAATTACGAAATTTTCATGGTTTAGGTAGTACAGCAAACACCAGCAAATTATTATTTGGCATTGACAAAACGAAAAGTAGCGTCAGTGACCACATTTTTATTGAAGGCGCTTTAATTTTAAATTTTATTTATAAAGATGTAAACTTTGAAAATCTAGACCAGCTAAAAAATTTATTTCGTTAGAATGTGACAGATTTTATCAATATCAACTCAGTAATGTTAGAAATGAATTTTATGATCGGTTCGGATATTGTTTAGCTGTTAATGGAGGGTTGTTTAAACATTTAATTAATTAATAACGTTTTTGTGAAAATCTGTAGTCTTAGGTAGGTATGTTATGCTAATCTAAAGGCTTAGTAAGAAAAACATAATGGTGTCTTTTATTCTGGATCTGTGATTGCCGGATTGGTGAAACGAAATGTGTTTTTAATGTAAAATAATCTATATTCGTTATGTCCAGCTTTACGTCAATTTTTGACAATAGCGTCATAGAAATTATTTGCGGGTGTTTGCTGTAAACTCGTGTAAAGTCGGTTTTTACTTAACTAGGCGCGTTAGAATTTATCATAGAGAAACTTATATAGTTTGTCTTACTCAAACCAAGGTTAAAACGTCATTATACAGATATCCGTAATATAATCGCAATAAACATATTGGTTATTTATGAATCCGAGAGAGAAGCACATCTAATTTTCAGTAGTTATCAAAATGTGTTGAAGAACACTCCCGTATTACATAATGTCGTGAATAAGCTCCCTAGTTTGATAAATAATGTGTTATTTATTAAAAATATTGTGACATAAAATGACGAATATAAATCGGTTTGCAGGTTTCTTGCATCCCCAGGTGAAAGAAATAGTTCTCAATTTAAAAGATTATTTTAGAAATGAACAGGAGAAGGCTACTGAAACCGGCGAGTTATTATATCCCAAGTCTATTAAAGAGAAACTCTCGAAAGCACTAAAATTAAGTTTAGGATCAAAGCTGGATTTATAAACTCGAAAAGTTGGTGAGGTTGAAGCTTGATTTATAAACTCGAAAAGTTGGTGAGGTTGAAGTTATGATCAAGTTTGTGAGGTTAGATATTCCGAACTACGAGCATAAAAATTGGTTATCTCGAACTACCCGGGAAGTTTTCGAACTTTACATGAGCTTTTCATGAACAACATGAACGAGTGTATAAATGGAACTGAGTGTTCCCTTTAGTTTAAATTGAACTCCTGTTTCCAACACCAACTGAACCTCAACCTCGCCAACTTTTCGAGTTTATAAATCCAGCTTCAAGTAGTTAAAGTTGGTGAGGTTCGATATTCGACAGTCCAGAATATGGCATTTATGAAGTCAGTAGCGAAGTTCGAGAAGTTGTTTGATTAGTTGAAATTTTTGTCCAATGAATGATACAGAATACTGACATTAAATTTGACTTTGAAAATTTTGACAGATTGTAAATTATTATTTTGTTCGATTCCAAATAAAAATTAAATCGTTTTTCCACTACTAACCTATGACATCGCCATTATTGACCATTTAAGGATGACGTCGCTGGGGGGCAAATTTGACAAATTTAGGTTAAAGTTTATGTCAAAGCCATGAAATTACCATTAAATATTTGACAACGGCTATATTTGCTGGGGGGCAAAGTCACAAGTTTAGGTTATACTTCTTGTCAAAATCATATGTTCTTAAATGGTCTATTGACCGATTATTAACGTTAGAAATCGATTTTCTCTACCTTATAAGTTATTATTGACCATGGTCAATAATAAGGCATTGAAATCCATTATTGACCGATCTTCAAGAATCTATTTGAACGCAGGTAACTTGATTTTTTGTTTCTACAACATGAATTCATAAACATGAATAACCTGAAAGGTGATTTCTTGTGATTAGGCAACCAGATAATTATCAATACATATCGACACTTTGATATATCGACGAATAACTTACCATTCCTAACAGAACCTAACCTAATCTCAGGATTAAAGGAAAATAAAATGAAAACATTAGTAAAGAACACTATAACAACAAACTCGTGAAATCTGAAGACATAAATGAACAAAAATTGACATTAACAAAGCCACCTGACAAAACAACAAAATATTTTGCCAATTCCAAAGCGCAGGTAACTTGATTAAAAAATATACTTAGGTATACCTACCTATAATTTTTTATAATTATTAATACTATAAAGATAAATGTCTTATAAAAGTTTGTAGTAGTGAAAAAAATATTATATTAACCACGGTTTGGACAGCTTATAGCCCTCGCGTCTTAAATCCCTCGTCGCTCCGCTCCTCGTGACTTAAACTTGCCGCTCGGGCTATAATGAAGGCTGTCTAAACCTTGGTTAATAATATACTATTTTGAGTTGCGTGCTGTGGTAAAAATGATATTATATTATTACACCCTGTTTGCGGCGACATTTTTGTTTTACGCGGCTTATAGGAGAAGGCGTAGCAATTGCCGCTTTATAACGCGACCAATAAATGTGAGGAGAATAGGGGCAGGTGGATATGATTACTTTAAAAAGATGAGGTCTTGGGATACACCACAGTTTTATAAATATACAAGAATGACTGTTCCAGATTTTATTAAATGATATTGTTATAATATTATATTACACAGGGTGCCGCATCGAAAACGAAACAGTCATTTACTGGCAGCTCAGTTCTTTTTTGGAAAAACGCTCAGACCCGTCAATTTTGTTTTCGAGGGGGACACAAAATTGGCAAAAAATCACGTTAACACGTGCAGCCCCCAGGGCGGGGGTGGCACCACCCCTAAAATCTTAAATGGAAAGGGGTGTCGAGTTATACCTTATTTTAAAGGTCCTGCAATTCCCTTTATAATGATGTAAAATTCATGTACTTCAGTTCAGTAGTTTTGGAGATTTATTGATTTAAAGCTTAAATAAAACTCTAATACATCATCATTAGTGGAGATCAATACATTTGGCAGCAAAGTAGTGTAAAAATGAAAAATGAACTGACCCGTCAGTCAACTAAATGTTGGAAATGACCACCATGACTCTCCATGCAGCAATAAAGATTTTGCTCAAAACGTTGCCGCACATTTTGCAATATTTGAGGAGTAATTTGAAGGCACTCATTCACAATTCTTTGTCGCAAATCTTCTAACGATGTTGGCTGAGTAGCATAGATTTTGCTTTTTAAGTGACCCTACAGAAAGAAATCCAAAGGTGATAAATCTGGCGATTTTGGGGGCCATTCAATGGCACCTCTTCTACCAATCCATCGACCTGGAAACGTCTGATCTAAATATTGTCGAACACGTTATGCGTAATGTGGTGGGGCACCATCCTGTTGGAACATCAACCTATTCGCAATGTACCGCAGATCATTCTCAATTATGGCTGTTAATGCAGGATCTATGGCGTCTTGCAGTAATTCCAAATATATTTCACCGGTCAAATTTCCAGGTAAGAAAAAAGGACCAACTAAATGATCGCCAAAAATACCAGCCCAAACATTTAATTTTTGTGGCTGCTGTGTGTGTACCTCACGATAAATTCTGGAATTAGAATCGGACTAATATCGGCAGTTATGACGATTTACTACGCCATTTAAGAGAAAGGAACATTCGTCGGAAAAGCAAGTGTTGAATAGAAAATGTTCATCGTTCATAATTCGTCCTCATTAAGTTCTTGTACAAGGTGAATTTTATTCGGATGAAAACTATGGGCCTTTAGAATCCATTGGATACTACGTCGACTAACACCACACACAGTATCCAATTTGCGAGTACTTAACGTAGGATCTACATAAACTTGCCCTAAAACCCCCACTTCCATTGCTTCGTTCCTTATGGGATTTTCAATGTTGCGTTTTTTATTGGCGACTGATCCAGTTTCCCGAAATTTAGCTACAAGTTCTAGAACATATTTTCGATGCACGTTACTGTTCTCATGTCGCTCATTAAATATTTGTGTTGTTCTATTAGCGCACTGATTATTTCCGAAAAATATTTCGATAATTTTAACCCTTTCTGCCGTGGAATATACCATGGCTAATTTATGTATAAAGCGTCAAAAGGTATTTTAACAACAAAGTTTGGTCAAATCAATCGCAAACTATGTACTAAATTGCTATTTAAAATAAGTACGAGACATTCCCTTCTTATCTTTCTTCAAGAAACAACTTTTTTTGCCACAAAAAACGCTCCAATCGCTATTTTCAACACCAAAATGATAAACAACGATGGGCGTAGGGAAGAAAAGCTGTGGCACCTTTTTGGAAAGCTCATGAGAAATGCTAAAAGATGATCATAAAATTTTTAGGGTGAAATTGAAAAATACCCTTTATACAGCTGGACATAAATTGAACGAAAAAAGGGGATTTCTTCAGCATAAGTTACAATTAGAGATCCAGCTAAATTCAAATGAGGTATTTTTCAAACCACCCCGACCCACCCCTAGGCGCCACCCCCACTCACTTCAAAATCTAAGATAGCGATACCCCACTTGTCGCACCTCTATGGAAAGCGTATAAAAAATGCTAAACGACCGTCATGAGAACTTCACGATAAAATAAAAAAATTGACCTAAAAGTAAAAAAAAATTTCAAAATCAATAAAATGAATAGTTTTTGTATCCATGTACTACAAATCGGTACCTACTCAATATCCTACCTGTGTATGTAAAAGATCAATGCCGCACATTGAAACGCCTAAAATGCGAAGCTAAAAGAAATCTAGATAATAAAAAAAAGCAACAAAAAGATGTTTTACTACTTAATATCGTTCAGCCTAATTTTGCGATAACGCAAATTCTTCCTTATCATCTACATTTTTTTTTTTACTTTCCTTCACTTACTTATCAATTTTAAGTCGTTTGCAAATTACGATATAATTATACCTTTATTTGATTTAATTATTTAAAACTTGGAAAAATAGTTTATAGTGTGGAAGAAAGAATTCAAATAGTTTTTCTTTATGGTGCTGAAGGTATGTGCTATTTGAGAACAGCCCGTGCTTTCAATGAGAGAAATCCGGACAAAAACGTTAGTCACGTTTATGTTAGGGATTTGATTGAAAAGTTTCAACAAACGGGATCGGTCAAAAATAAAAAAAGTGAAGGGCCTAGGGTACTGAATGAAAAAATGCAGATGGAAGCTATTGGTCAGGTGTCGGTCAATCCAGAAGCATCAACGCGCCAGTTGGCATCAATAACAGGCATAGCCCGAACATCTGTCAGAAGAGTATTGAAAATGCAAAAATTCCACCCCTACAAAATGAAGATTATGCAGAAACTTGGCGACGACGATCCAGATAGAAGGATCCAGTTCTGCGAACTAGTGACGGAGGAAATTCGAAGGGAACTTTCACTCACTAAAAATATTTGCTTTAGTGATGAGAGCTCATTTCTTCTAAATGGAAATGTGAATAAGCAGAACTGCAGATACTGGAGCGATGAGAATCCGCATATTGTTGTTGAAGGACACACCCAAAATCCCCAAAAGCTCAATGTTTGGTGCGGAATACTGGGCGATAAAATAATAGGTCCATTTTTCATCGACGGAAATTTGACGGGTGCTGTTTATGTGGATATGCTAAAAAATTTGATAGAGCCAGCCATTTTAAATGAGGTTGAAAATCAAAGAGATTTGGGAGGAAATTTGAATCCTAATGAAGACCTCATACACTTTCAGCAAGATGGAGCCCCTCCGCATTATGCTATTGTCACAAGGCGGTGGTTAGATAGATTTTATCCAAGGCAATGGATTGGCAGAAGGGGTCCAATCGAGTGGCCGCCAAGGTCACCTGACCTCACTCCTTTAGACTTCTTCTTGTGGGGTTACATTAAATCCATAGTCTACAAGACAAAACCAGCTTCGTTGCAACAATTGCGGCAGAGGATAATTGAAGCATGTCGAAATATTCCGAGAGAGATCTTCCAAAAAGTGAGAGAAGAATTTGAATATCGTTTGTATTTTTGTATGGAACAAAACGGCTGTCAAACCTACATATCTTATCACTACTTACCAGTAATTGCCTTAATTTTTCTAGAAAAAAGTTTTAGAAAAGTAGATAGGTAGGTAATACGATTTCTTATAAAATAGGTTAGGTTAAAATCTTTATGACCATCGTTTAGCATTTTTTATACGCTTTCCATAGGGGTGACACAAGTGGGGTATCGCTATCTTAGATTTTGAAGTGAGTGGGGGTAGCGCCTAGGGGTGGGTCAGAGTGGTTTGAAAAATACCTCATTTGAATTTAGCTGGGTCCCTATTTGTAACTTATGCTGAAAAAATCCCTTTTTTTTGTTCAATTTATGTCCACCTGTGCGAAGGGTGTTTTTCAATTTCACCCTAAAAATTTTATGATCATCTTTTAGCATTTCTCATGAGCTTTCCAAAAAGGTGCCACAGGTGGGGTGTTGCCATTTAAGATTTTGAAGTGAGTAAGGGTGGCGCCTAAGGGGTAGGTCGGGGTGGTTTGAAAACTACGTCATATGTATTCCCCCTTGATTTTATAGAAACGGTATTTTTTATTTTTTTTATATCTCTTTTGGTTCAAAAATTATAGCCATTGTAAGTTAATTAATTTTAATTAATTAATTTTTCTCTATTAAACAACCACCCCTATTTGCCGACCAACATTTGATTCCTGAGGGTGGTCGCTAGTCAGAGGTTTTACTGTATATTGTGTATCTAATTTTCGACCATCATTTTAGTTATTAAATTTTTTAAATACAAAATTATTGTGTCGACCGTGTGCAACAATACGAACGCACCCCTGAGAAATTAATTTTGGAACGAGACCCGTCACCCGTCATTTTTATTATGACTGATAATTCCAAATTAATTGTTAACCTATTAACATTCAATTTTATGGAAAATCAGCTGTCCACATACCGCCATATTGGTATTTATATTTTGAAACATTTTTGATACCTACCACTGATTTAATTCAGAGATCATAATTATATACATATGTGCCCAGTTAAGTGGAAGCCGACTGTATCACCTAAACTATGAAAATTTCGTACTACCTCAAAATTTTCATGGGATTTACTATGTTCAATTAAGCCATGCGTCACCCGGTATGTTGAACCAAGTGTTTATCCTATTTCCAATTTAAAATCACCTTCCTTTCTAATTTTTTCTTAATTCCATTACATTTAAGCATTCATTTTTGTGTTTGTTCTGGCACTGTGTGTGGAACCCGTTATTTCACTCACAGGAATTTGGTGTTGTTGTTGTAAAGCTGGCACTAAAAGAGCTGTGAGTGGCGCTCGAAACTCAACCATATATCTAGGCTTGCACAGCAACATCGTTTGGGGGCCACACTCGTACACATTGTAGTTTTACTGGCAATGACCCTACTTAAAAGAGCCACCCTCGTTTACAATTGCCACGAGCTATAGCTAGCTGAGGTAGGTGGTAACTTTAAACCTTATTTAATATTTAAATTTCCATCGTTTATATTTTGTTACCACCCAATAAGGTTATACCTTCATAACTTTTCTTCAAAACACTGAAGAAGCATAGTGCTGTAATTAAAACGGAGAACTCACTTCTCGAACATCTTCAAAGGTACCTAGCTGTTAATGAACCCATATCAATATAACATTTTGTTCTCTATTTAGATGTGCAATTTGCCTTCAAAGTTAAGTAGGTATAACGTTATTTCCGAACACCCAGTAGAGACAAACATGTCCATGATGCCTTTTTATCGACTGTATCATGGGAAACTTGGCACATTTCTCATGGTAAATGTATAAATCGTGAACCAACGACACGTTATTATTATCAATAATATGGTAAATTACCCGAGATGGTAAATGTCTTAGATAAATCAACAAAAGGTTTATTTTTGATTTCCACTTAGCACTTTTACAAAATTTGTATCAAGAACCGTATTCGATTGACCCCTTTGGATTGATTTAGCTAAGCTAATAGTACAGCCAATCTGTAAAATTTGCGAGAAAAAAATACCATAAGCGATTTTACTTCATAAATGGTTAGGGGGGCATGTGATTAGCTTAAAACCAAATTGTCGGGCCTCCCCCCCCCCCTAGGGCGCTTGTGGGAAATATGGTAGAAAACAGTATTCTTCACAATTTATCTCATGGAGTCACTGCACTACGACTAAAAGTGCAGAAAGCAGAGGGCGCCAAAGTCGCCAGAAATCACTTTTTCCTTATTTTCGACGCGAAAAATATTTTTTTGCTCAACCGCATAAATACAAAAGTTGTAGAGCCCAAAAAATCCTATAAATTGAGTATATGCTTTTTTTTACAATGCATGGTTCCGGAGATATAGCGCCTCGAAGTACCAACGGAATACAGCGTCTTAGCATTCTATTAATATTGAGCCTTATCTGGCACACTAATCACAGGAAACTGTTACGAAATAAAACAAATGAATATGGCAAATTAGTTTAACATGCAACCTTGGGTAACTTTAAGTAGAACATCCAGTATATTTTAGAAACATGCAATGAATTTTTGTTTTAATATTAAAAATATGATAATATTATGTTGATATTTGCTCCAGCCGTTTTCGAGATATTTCAATTTTCAAATGCTGATTAAGTATACCACTGTTATATCAAATCACAGTTGCCATGAATAAGCATAGGATACGAATATTAATAATTATCCGGCTGTCATTTATTGTTTGATTTTTTACTGATTATTGTATTGTTTTACCAAATCGCTTTAAAAATATCAACAAATTTTAATCAAAATATTACTGATAATGTATGGTCATGAAATCAATTTAGTACATTTAACTCTACAAATATACTATTGTACTAGAGTAATAAAATTGCAAAAACAGCATGTTTGATAACATCGGTAACTACAGATTATTGACGTCACAGAAAGGCAGGCGTTTTGACCCACATTCAAAATGTTAATGGTAATTTTATTGTTATCTCGTAACACAATTAGATTTATGAAAAAAGAAAAATAAGCTGTATATTTGGACTTATATACAACTAAATGAACATTTAATTAAAAATTGTGCACTCTATTATATTTAATTAACGGTTAATCTTAGAATTTGTTATTAACAATACTTGTATAAGGCCATTATACTGGTATTCAAACGTCGATTTGAAAATATTACTCCATTCTACGAGTTCTTATTACTCCATATCAAGATTTATCCCCTAATTGTTTTAAAATATCAAGTGCATTTAACATTTTTTTAAATTTAGACTTTCCTATCAATAATTTCTGTTCACTGTTGAGGTTGATTTGAAGCTAAGTAAATAAATCGCCCATAGTCGATGATTCACAGGGTTCAACCGTTTTGTCAATTCGCCTTAATGTAGGTATATTGATTATTCTATTCTATAACTATAATAAACTTGTGGAGAAAAACTTCGACTTTCCTTTTCCCTATAAAGCATTTTTAGTTGTGGCGTAGTGGTCATATTAGACGTGAGGATCTGTAACAATAGAATGCTACGATCACAGGACATAAAACAAATGATGCTGCATTCGGTTGGTACTTCCAGGCGCTATATCTCCGTAACCGTGCACTGTAAAAAAAAACCGTGGACTCTATTTATGGGCTCTACAACTTTTGTATTTATGCGATTAAGCAAAAAAATATTTTTCGCGTCGAAAATAAGGAAAAAGTGATTTTTGGCGACTTTGGCGCCATGTACTTTCTGCACTTTTAGTCGTAGCGCAGTGACTCCATGAGATAAATTGTGAAGAATATTGGTTTCTACAATATTTGTTTACAAAATATTTCTCTGCGACTTACCGTTTTTGCGGAAAATCAAGTCAAAATTCTTTTTGAGTTTCCCACAAGCGCCCAAGGGGGGAGGCCCGACAATTTGGTTTTAAGCCAATCACATGCCCCCCTAACCATTTATGAAATAAAATCGCTTATGGTATTTTTTTCCCGTAAACCCGCTTCTCCATAACAGATTGATTGTACTATAAAGTGAAGTGATTATTGTCCGATTGTGACAAAATTACTTCCGCTGAATACCCGCAATAGATTCACGTAACAACTGTAACTTTCCGCACGTACAATGTCTTCTTCTACCAGCGTGAGGAAAATTGCGATATAGGCATGTAACCGTTCCGGCTTCCTTTTGCGGAAGCTTTACTCATGCGCAGTACGTCGGATTTCTACGATTGTTTAATTGAAAATTGACGTTTATCTTGTCCTGAGCCGGTCGTCTCTTTATTCTTCATTTACACAGTGTATTGTGAGATTTGTGAGTGTTGTTTTCAGTTCCTAATAGTATTTTGTGTAAATTTCGTTAAGAAATGGTTACGATAGATTATTTCGTATTTGACTTTGAAAGTGTAAAACTTTCCGTGGTAACTACTTGGAACATATCTACCTACATTCGGTAAATTATTAGACTGCGACCCTTTAAAACCCCTTCCTAAGGCATAATGAAGCAGATAATACAATATTTTTATTAAAACTAAACGAGAAATCAAGAAAACAACCGCTAAAATGCATAGTCCTGCGTCAACCGCGGTGAAAAGTCGTGACAGATGACGTCAAGGCGCGTTCTGACGTATTTTTAATTTCGAAGCAACTTCAATTGCTTATATCTTAGAGACGGAATTAAATAAGAGTTTTTTTGTGAAATGTATGTTTTATTACATTGCTTTGTTGTGGTTTTTAATGTTATTTTTCAACTTTAATGTTTATGCAAGTTCCCTATTAATGACCAACGACCAAAATTCAGTTCTTCAAGTAAGTACCCGTGTACCTGTGTACCGGCCGTAGCCAATCTCGACACCAAATACCTGCCATTTTTAATCCTATAGCCGATCTCGACACCAAACGTTAAGGTTTTAGGTAAACTAATAGCCTTTCTCGACACTAACAGCCAGGTACTTAACCTATAAATATGTAATTATCTTGGATGGATATATTTTTAGGTCAATGAAAATCAGAGTTCCAGAATGAATATTTATTCAGGTGTATGTGCATATTGTGCATATATTCTTACATAACGTTATAACATTTTCATTTTTTTATGATCTTTTGTGTATTGAATCATTTATAAAATGAAAATGCAACTAACCTGAACTAACTCAATTTTTGACCTGCAACTCGGCTAATGCGGTTTTATAGACTTATATTGGTTAAACAGCGCTAACACGGCATCTAATCCACCTTTTTGGTTCCAATTCGCCTTTTTCAAGTTCACCGTGGAATATTATTATTAATTGTTTGCCCCTTTTATAGACTTATATTGGTTAAACAGCGCTAACACGGCATCTAATCCACCTTTTTGGTTCAATTCGCATTACCTGCAATGTTTGGGGCCGAAATTTCTTGCAAGATTACTTGACCTAAAATTTTTAGCAGGTACCTTACCCAATATGGGGCCGAAAGTTCCGCCGCCCGATCATTTATATTAATTTTCTATAAAAGTAATGTGATGTAAATGTTTTAATATTCATGGTGTCGAGAAAGCCTATCGGCTTAAAGGGCCCTTTCTACAGAGTTAGGTACAAGACAAATTTGGTGTCGAGAAGTGACCCGCCGTGTGTACCTGTGTACAGTCCTCGCCAACTATAAATGAGATTTTAAAAAAACCTCGATAAAAACTCGTGAATACCGACATGGCCCTACCAGTGTCGATTTCAATAAGTAGCCAGGGTCGGATTCATTTCGTTAGTTTCGCAATATTATTTTTAACTTTAAATTTATTATGAGGTTTTCAGAAATCGTAAATAACATACCATACGAGATCAGAAAATTATGAATTTAAGCAGAACTTTAGCTTAGGGTAAAAAACATATTTTTTCTTATTTTTAAGTTACCCTAGATGTCTCAATTGGAGCTTTCATCCAAAGATCCGTCTAAATAATGTTTTAAATCCTCTGCTAGATTGATAACAAATCTATCACCACCATTGAGAAGAATTATTCCTAATTTTCGATATTTTTCTTCATATTTGATAACCTTTTCAATGGCCTTCGTCCAGTCTTCCTTTTTAATATTTAAAAATTTTTCCTCAATAAGTTCCACTACTTTTTTATGGAATGTTGGAAAACATTTTTTCTCCGAAGTCTCATTTTTAATTATGCCCACATAACTTCAATGGGGTTAAAAATATAAAATAAGGTGGTGACCTTAAAACAGTATAGCCGTATTTTTTGCCTATATTGTCATATATAATACCACAAGAGAAAAAATTTTGTCGGCAAAATTTTCGATTGGTATGAAAGTTTGCAAACAACAAACTTAAATAAACCAAGAGAACAATTTTGCAGACTTAAATTTTTTTTGAGTGGTATTCGACATGACTATTTTACGAGAGTGAGAATAAATGGAAACGAATGTTTTAAAACAACTTTTATTTAAATTTTAAACAAATCCAGTAATAAAAAAGGTAATAAAAACTCCAATTATTGTAGTTGATGATCTGCGCGTTATTTTTTTCAATTACAGCTGCAGAATGAGTTTGCACCTGGACCTGGCTTAAATTCGAAGTAGAAGTAGAAGCTGAGACCTTATTTTCCTGATTTTCTCGGAGATTTTCAACTAGTTTTAAGTGATGTTCTGGATTAGGTTGCAAGTATGGTTTCAAAGAGTTGGTACTGGAATGACCTGTAAGCTTAATAAGTTCTTGGTCACCAACTCCTTTTTTTGCCAACGTAGAGATTGCAGACGATTGGTGGGAATGGTTTGTAATCTTACATTTTTTAGTGTCCAGGCCAATTTTTTCCGCAGATAGCTTTGCCCATTTTGATATAGTATTAATTCCCAAAGGCATGTTTTTATACCATACTCCTTTTTCCCAGTTGGGATTGACAGTCAAAAATAGCCTCTCTGTTGTAAGGTAGGGATTGGTAGTTCTTGTATTCATTAGCTTCAAATATAGACGGACTGGACACACACGTTCATTGGTTTTGTTTTTTATTAGCCATTTACTATTTGTTAGCGCTTTTGAACCTCCTTGAGAAGTCTTCGAGAATATTGGATTATAATCAATTCGTCCAAAGAAATTACCTTTGAGGTCAAGTTCCTTTTGAAAATAATGTATTTTGCAATTTGCAGCTTCATTACCGCGCCAGGCAAGTTCAAAGGAGCAAATATGGGAAAAAAAATTTTGCAACCCGTCAGGATTGTTCTCTTCGTAGTATTCCACCATTTCCAAAAGTAGTTCCAATGTGAATGCTTTTGAACTTTGTTTTCTCTTTTCTGGCGCTGCCTGCAGTTACCGACGCTTCGCATCTCTGGCTAAGCGAGCTGATTTGAAGATTAGGTCTTGGAAAGGATCAATTTTCCTTTCAAATTCCTTATAATATTTATCTTGAACCATTTGGGCAGTTGTATTCCATAAAGACTTTACACTTGATTCTTTATAGTCATCACCATTCTTTTTCTTCATGTTGTAGCCGTAATCTTCTAGAATTTTGTTGAAATAGTCAATAATATACTGTTTTTCCCATTGTTTAAGATAAAGTACTTTCAACAATTCTTTTTTGGTATACGATTCTTCGAAAAAAAGGTCATCTTTAAGAAGATATTCTTAAATTTCCTGTTTTTTGGAGAACATGTTGGGTATTTTATAAATTTGTTTAGAATAGTAGGCTGCATTATCTAATGCAATGACACTGTGAGATTTTAAGTTTGGAATTTAAGAATTTTCAAACCACTCCTCAAAAATATTTGAATCTACATTTTTGTGGTAATCCACATTACATTCTTCCAACTTTTTACCGCACAATTTAAACCCATTTGTAATCCAATCATTCGCAGATCCACAATGCAAAATGACCATATGAGATCCTTTGCTTGGAGGTATATCTTTTAATTGACATCTGCTAGAGCCATCAGTCCAACCTATTTTGGCAGCATCACAAGTATAATACCAGGTCTCGTCCAAGTAATATATCTGTTTTCCTCTTTTTCTAAATTCATTTATTTTTTCTAAATACTCTATTCACCATTTTACGATTCTGCTACATTCTATTATGCAGCACGCATATTAACAATTTCAAATTTGAATCCCAGCTTTTTAAGCATTCGTCGTAAAGTGCTTTCTGAACAAGGTTTTTCGAGCCTACATCTAAATCAACGAATTCAACCAAATTCGCAGCAGGATCGTTTAGAACATCTTCAGGTTCACAATAATGCTCCTTCCATGACCTCCAAAGCCTATTAAAACACACACACACTTGTTAATACTACTCCGGCTCTGAGGCCATTTTTTTTTTCACAAGGCACAAGGCAATTAAAGTATAGCCCAGCAAAAAATCGGAAACTGAATTTAATATTGTAGTACGGGAAAATATGCTAAATTAAATAAACTTTAGAACTATTATATCATTCTAGTTCTTGTTGAAGATTTAGTAGGTCTGAAAATAACATATACAGGGTGACATTTGAAAACGAACAGCATTTAATATTGCCTCTACCAATGATAGTATGAAAATTTGGCGAAACACCTCAATTGATATATTAAGGGGGAAATTTTTTAAGGTATTTTTTGTCGTGTTACTTTCAACCCCCTGACCCCCAGGGCACCTACCTCTAAAATTTTAAATGGCAACCCCTATTTCTTTTACCATTTTTGTGTTCCTTATAAAATTCTACATAAACTGTATTATTTTTTTTTTCAAAATTGTGATTATTAACCTCACAAATTAATGAAATGTATTTAATATCGAATTTTAAAACGGATTGCATTCACCGCCTCATAGCACTTCGTTTAAAACTGTTTGTACCTACCAATAGTTACATTCCAAATTCTTTTATTTATTTACATTTCGTCTTCGATATCGCCACTAGAAAACATAAAACAATTTAATTTTTTTGCCGTTTTCGACAAAACAAGATTCTCGATTTGCTTATTCCTGATATTTTGAACAAATGATAAGTACTTAGTAGGTACTTTATTTTCCGACTCCTGGTGTTCATTATTTATTTCATGTTCTTCTAGAATCAGTGAAAGAAGCTGTGAAAGTTAATTTCATAAACATTTCAATAGTTTTTAATTATTAGTGTCGTTTCTTAAGATGGTTTACACTATTGCTGAACGCGTAGAAATGATTTTCATTTACGGAGCTGAAAATCGTTGCTTTGCAAGAACGGCGGCCGTATTCAACGAAAGACATCGTGAAAGAAATGTTGGACACAAGTACATCCGTGAGTTAGCAGCTAAATTTGAAGAAACAGGATCTGTTTGCAATAAGAAAAGGAATGAGCCAAGACTGCTCAATGAGGCCGCTCAGATTGAGGTTCTTGGTGAAGTTGCTATGGCTCCCACTCCGTCCCTTCGTAAAGTTGCAGATCAAACTGGACTGTCGCGTGAGTCAGTCAGGAAAGTATTGAAGCTTTACAAATTTCATCCATACAAACTCCTAATTACTCAAGAATTAGGGGACGATGACCAGGACAGACGTATTGAGTTTTGCGAAATTATGACGGATAAGATTATTACTCAGCCCAGGTTAATAAAGAATATCTGTTTCAGTGACGAATGCACTTTTTACTTAAATGGCAAGGTCAACAAACAAAACTGTCGTTATTGGAGCGACCTCAATCCTCACATTATTAGAGAGGGGCATACGCAATACCCTCAAAAAATAAATGTTTGGGCGGGTATATTAGGCAATAGTATCATCGGTCCCCTCTTTATCAATGGAAATCTAAATCGTGAAATTTATGCAGAAATGTTAGACACATCTATAGAACCTCTTATAATTCGTGAGATGGAAAATCAAAGGGACGCCAATGGAAATGTTGCTCTAGATGAACATTTGCTCCACTTCCAACAGGACGGAGTGCCTCCGCATTATGTACGCCCAGTAAGAGAGTGGTTGGATAATTATTACCCAGAGCAGTGGATTGGTAGGAGAAGACCCATAGAATGGCCACCTAGGTCACCAGATCTGACACCGCTGGATTTTTTCTTATGGGGTCACTTGAAATCCGTTGTATTTGAAACCAGATTCCATTGAACAATTACAACAAAGAATTGTACAGGAGTGTAGAGCTATTTCACCTGAAACTCTTGAAAACGTCCGAAACCAGTTTGAATACCGGCTGTACTTCTGCTTGGAGAAGAATGGAACCCATTTTGAACAATTCATAAAGTAGGAAAGGTGAGCTTTCCAGTATTTCATTATCATTATCATAATTTTTCAAGTAGTTGCATTATTTAAATGTTTATTTAAATACATTTTTTCATTAATTTGTGAGGTTAATAATCACAATTTTGAAAAAAAAATATTACAGTTTATGTAGAATTTTATAAGGAACACAAAAATGGCAAAAGAAATAGGGGTTGCCATTTAAAAATTTAGGGGTAGGTGCCCTGGGGGTCAGGGGGATGAAAGTAACACGACAACAAATGCCTTAAAAAATTTCCCCCGCGATATATCAATTGACGTGTTTCACCAATCATTGGTAGAGGCAATATTAAATGCTGTTCGTTTTCAAATTGTCACCCTGTATACTGATTAAAATACAATTCTTGCAATAAATTTAAACAATAATTTTGTACAAATAACGAATTTATTTTAATTTTGTTATATTATTTAAAGTAAAACACTTTTTTACTTCAATTTCCACTTTATTTGACAATACAACATGTTTCACTGCACTGCAGCTTCGTCAGGTAATGTACAATTAATTTTAAGTTTACGCTATTTAAGTGCATGGCTAATGACAGTGCCAGTTAGGTATTGTAAAAGATGGGGGTTTTTTCGATAATTAGTATATTCTACAATCTAATTTAAATATCAAATAAAATTGGCCTTTAATATGGAAAAGGTTGGTATTTTCCTAACTTAATTAGTATTATAAAAGGGGGTGGGTTATTTACAAATTTAATGTGTCTTGCTTGAAGTTTTATTGTCCTATTGTGAGAAGAATATTAAAATAAGTTTAGTAAAGATGAATTGTTTAGGTCTAGTTGATTATTTAATAACATATTTGTATTTTTAAGCTTGTTTATTTCTAATGATTCGAGGTGATTTAGTTTTGATCCTTTGTTTTCTAGATGTAGTATTTTAAAGTCTTCATTAAATGAGTGTTTTGTTTCTATAAGATGATTCGCGTAGTTTGAATCATTTTTGCCATTAATAAAACTATTAAAATGTTCTTTGATTCTTTTCGAGAAACTTCTACCTGTTTGACCTATATATGTTTTTGAACAATCTCCGCAATTTAATTTGTATACTCCCGATTTGTCATTTTTGTTGATTTTAGTTTTACAGTTTTTTATTAGTTTTTCTATGGTATTTTGAGTTTTGAAAGCTGTGTTTATATTAAGTTTTTTTAAGAATTTACTAATTTTTGTGCTTATGTTTCCTATATATGTGATTATCCTGTATGAAGTTGGTTTTTCTTTTTCTTTTGGATATACCATTGCTATGGCTTTTTTGTACATTTTTTGTTTTAATATTTTATCTATAATTTCTGATTGGTACCCGTTATTTGTTGCAATTTGTTTAATTAGGTCTAGTTCTTTTTGAAAATCTGCTGGTTGAAGGGGGATTGAGATTAGTCTATGGACCATGCTATAAAAAGCAGCCATTTTATGTTGGATAGGATGGCAAGATGAGTTGTGTATTGTTGTGTCTGTGTGTGTTGGTTTATGAAAGATTGAGAAATTGTGTTTGTTATTTACTTTCTTTATAGATAGATCCAAGAAATTGATGGAATTGTCTATTTCTCTTTCTATGGTAAATTTAATGTTTGGGTGAAGAGTATTGATGAATTCTATAAACTGATTTAGTTGTCTATCTGTACCGATGAAACAAGTTAAAACATCATCCACATACCTATACCAATACAGAAATTTCTTAAAGAGGGAATGATTCATAATTGTTGACTCTAGAGCATCCATAAAAATCTCAGCGAGGAGGGGACTCAGCGGGTTTCCCATAATTAAACCTTCCTTGCTGCTATAAAATGTATTGTCAAATTCAAAATAATTTTGATTTAAACACAAGGTGAGGGTCTGCATTATTTCTTGTTTTTTAATTATATTTACATGTTTTTGGTCTAGAAGTTTTTCAATAAGAATCAAAGCATCTTTTACGGGAATACTAGGAAATAAGTTGGTAACGTCAAATGAAATTAATTTAGCATTCTTAGGTAACGTAATATTTTCGATTTTGTTTACTAGGTCGACTGAGTTTTTTATTGCAAATTTTGCGGCAAATTTTGTGTTTTCTTGGATAATATTTATTAACTTTTTCGAAATTTTGTAAGACGGTGCGGTGAAAAAAGATACTACTGGTCTAATTGGATTTCCTTGTTTATGCAATTTTATTAATGAATATAATTTAGGTGATTGGGGGTTCATTATTGTTAGCCTAATCGAATCACTATCTGTAAACAAGCTTTTACAGTTGTTAATTACATTTTTTATTTGTTTTTGAAATAAATTGGTAGGGTCCTTCTTAAGAATTAAGTATTTTGTTGGGTCTAAAAAATGTAATGTTTTTTGAATGTAATCTATTTTGTTTATAGCTACTACAGTATTACCTTTGTCTGCTTTAGTGAAAACAATCTGATTCTGAGTAGTTTTATCTATTATATTCTTTATAACTTTGATTTCTTGTTTTGGACGGGTTTCATTTTTAAAAAAATCTTTTTTCAAACGTTACCTAAGAATGCTAAATTAATTTCATTTGACGTTACCAACTTATTTCCTAGCATTCCCGTAAAAGATGCTTTGATTCTTATTGAAAAACTTCTAGACCAAAAACATGTAAATATAATTAAAAAACAAGAAATAATGCAGACCCTCACCTTGTGTTTAAATCAAAATTATTTTGAATTTGACAATACATTTTATAGCAGCAAGGAAGGTTTAATTATGGGAAACCCGCTGAGTCCCCTCCTCGCTGAGATTTTTATGGATGCTCTAGAGTCAACAATTATGAATCATTCCCTCTTTAAGAAATTTCTGTATTGGTATAGGTATGTGGATGATGTTTTAACTTGTTTCATCGGTACAGATAGACAACTAAATCAGTTTATAGAATTCATCAATACTCTTCACCCAAACATTAAATTTACCATAGAAAGAGAAATAGACAATTCCATCAATTTCTTGGATCTATCTATAAAGAAAGTAAATAACAAACACAATTTCTCAATCTTTCATAAACCAACACACACAGACACAACAATACACAACTCATCTTGCCATCCTATCCAACATAAAATGGCTGCTTTTTATAGCATGGTCCATAGACTAATCTCAATCCCCCTTCAACCAGCAGATTTTCAAAAAGAACTAGACCTAATTAAACAAATTGCAACAAATAACGGGTACCAATCAGAAATTATAGATAAAATATTAAAACAAAAAATGTACAAAAAAGCCATAGCAATGGTATATCCAAAAGAAAAAGAAAAACCAACTTCATACAGGATAATCACATATATAGGAAACATAAGCACAAAAATTAGTAAATTCTTAAAAAAACTTAATATAAACACAGCTTTCAAAACTCAAAATACCATAGGAAAACTAATAAAAAACTGTAAAACTAAAATCAACAAAAATGACAAATCGGGAGTATACAAATTAAATTGCGGAGATTGTTCAAAAACATATATAGGTCAAACAGGTAGAAGTTTCTCGAAAAGAATCAAAGAACATTTTAATAGTTTTATTAATGGCAAAAATGATTCAAACTACGCGAATCATCTTATAGAAACAAAACACTCATTTAATGAAGACTTTAAAATACTACATCTAGAAAACAAAGGATCAAAACTAAATCACCTCTAATCATTAGAAATAAACAAGCTTAAAAATACAAATATGTTATTAAATAATCAACTAGACCTAAACAATTCACCTTTACTAAACTTATTTTAATATTCTTCTCACAATAGGACAATAAAACTTCAAGCAAGACACATTAAATTTGTAAATAACCCACCCCCTTTTATAATACTAATTAAGTTAGGAAAATACCAACCTTTTCCATATTAAAGGCCAATTTTATTTGATATTTAAATTAGATTGTAGAATATACTAATTATCGAAAAAACCCCCATCTTTTACAATACCTAACTGGCACTGTCATTAGCCATGCACTTAAATAGCGTAAACTTAAAATTAATTGTACATTACCTGACGAAGCTGCAGTGCAGTGAAACATGTTGTATTGTCAAATAAAGTGGAAATTGAAGTAAAAAAGTGTTTTACTTTAAATAATATAACAAAATTATTATGGATTTCCACCAAGTATCGACCAATAATATTAAAGAATTTATTTTAATATTTATTTAAACTGTTCAGAAAAACTATGCACCCAGTGACTGTACTGACGGTAGGTTTTAGAACATAAAAAATATCAGTTTTTATAGGAATCTCACTTATATCTGGCGGCGACTATACTTCCAATTAAGTTTGGTTTTAGGTTTTTTTTTTATTTATTTTTTCTATACCTATTAATGTATTTGTACTGGGTAATACTAAAATTATGGTTGCCTATTTACTTTCCAGTGCCAATTTGTGAATACCATCCTTATTCACGGATCATATTGGTTATTGAATGTCTAATAGTGAAATATTTTAAAAATTATTTTATCTTCTTGTCACCCTAATAAACTAATATATTAAATAAATATAAATACTAATAAAACTAGTATATCCAATAATGCATCAATATTATGTGCGTCATTAATACAGTATTTCTTTGCTACGTAATTCTTTGTGGCGCTCTGCATGCGGTACGCGCGCACTGGAAGCGATTAATGTCGCTTTGCAATAAACTACTAACCTGCTAACTTGTGATGGCGGCCTTTTGTTTTTGTCCGATTTGGGCACTTTTTCTTTCTGTAAGAAAAACTTTATATTAGTTTTAAATAACAACAATAATATAAAATTTAACAGGGCTTAATACCTTTTAATTGGCTTATTACAAAATAATAAAATTTGGTGTACAAGGATCTTCAAAAAAGTCGAATACAATTTCGATGTAAAATCAATATGAGAGTAGCAAAATTTGCATGGGAGTTGCGAAACAGTAGCGAAATGAAAAGTTTTCTCTCAAGGAAAATCTGCACCGGTATAGTAAAGTTTACATTATATCGTTGACCTTTACTAAATATTGATTTATATATATTTTAAATTAAAGAAACATTTTAAACTAAATGAAAGTTCGATTGGACACAATAGTAGGGGAGAAGACGGAATCCATTTTCTGTTGCAAGTTTATCACACACGTATTCTTTATTTTTTTAAAAGCCTGTAATATTTCTAAAAGATCCCGTTTCTTGTAAGTTTCTTCAAAATATATATTACTATTTAGCATAAAATTTTGAATTTCTACTTTTGTACTGTTAAGAACTATGAAACATTTTTACTTGACGACTATGAAAACTCTAGCATTGTCCAATTTCAGTAACGCTATTTTTGGGCATTTTTTAAAAAGTCGATGTTCAATCTTTAAAAAATTATGCGTCAGTGTGTTGGTGGTAATCTACAGAAGAATGAGCTATGTTTTTAGCTGAAAGCAACAGAGAGTTCAGAATAAATCCATTTTGTGAACCTGCGTTTTGTTATTATTTTGCCTTTAATTGGTTTGGCATTTTTTTTAAAAATCGTTCCATTCTTTTCTTGCAGTGTCATGTGTATTGAACCATGTTTTGTCAAGATAGATTATTGGTCGATTTTTTGCTCTACATTGTTTAATAACCCTTAAATATTTATGACACCATTCCTGTAAACGTTGATATTCAATTAAGGTTTCTCTTTTATAAATTTTGAACAGAAACAAAGTTTTAAATTTCCACAATTTTAATTTTTAATTTTTAAAAAAGCCGTAACATGTTTCGGCACTCGGTGCCTTCTTCGGACGGACTAAATATAAATGTGTCAAATATGAATTTAAATATTCTATTATAGGTACAAGGTGTAATAAACAATTTTAATGGTATGGGATTAACAAACTATAATTAGGTACAACAAATGGGCAAATCCTACTTATTCTATACAATTTGAATAATAGGAATGGTAGAGATGTAATACTTCTAATATTATTATGTAATTAGGTATATAAATTCAATAATGGGGAGTATTCTGTGTCTAGTTGTTCGTTCAATAATAAAGCCGGCCTTTTCTTTTTGCTAATCTCTAAACTTTCCAAATCATATAGTTTCTCAGATTTGTTTTCTATGTGGAAAATTTTAAGATCTTTGGAAAATTGGCGTTTTTCTGAATTCAAATGTAATGCATAATGTGAAAGGTTGTTATTTTTTATAAAACTATATTCATGTTCTTTAATTCTTGTTTTGAAAGCTCTTCCTGTTTGTCCAATATATATGTACTTATACCCCTCATTTGGTTAATTTATTCGATTTACTTTTGTTGTTTTTAATAAGTTTACCTAGGTTATTATTGGTTCTAAAAGCAGTCTTTATCTTATTTTTGGAGAGAGTTTTAGATATCTTTTTCGAAATGGTGCCTGTGTATGTGATACATTTAAATCTTTGGTCGAGTGTATTATTGGTTGTTGGATAGACCAAGTTTATTGCCTTCTTATATGGTTTACTCCTAACAAGATTATCCACTATACCCGCATTGTACCTATTCGTTATTGACTGCGATCTGTTTAATGATATTAAGTTCTTTTTCGTAGTTATCCCTTTGATAATGGAACATTTAAAAGTCTATGTACAAACGAATTGAAAGCTGCCATTTTGTGGGAATATGGATGATTAGATTTATTATGAATGACTGTGTCTGTATGTGAAGGTTTGTGGAAAATCGAAAATTCATGACTATCCTTTTTATTGGTGATGGTTAGGTCTAAGAAATTGATAGATTTATTATCTTTTAATTTGACTGTAAATTTGATTTTCGGATGTAAGTTATTAATGAATGAAAGAAATTGATCTAACTGTCTATCAGTGCTTGTAAAGCAAGTTAAGATATAATCGACATATCGATGCCAATAAAGCAATCTTTTGCTTAGTGGATGGTTAAAAATTTGTTTTTCTAAATGATCCATAAATATTTCAGCCAATAACGGACTCAAAGGGTTACCCATTGTCAAACCTTCATCAGAAAAGTAAAACTTATTGTTAAATTCGAAATAATTTTAATCCAAGCAAACAGAAAGGGAATCTAATATATCCTGTTTTATGATTATATTGACTTTATTTTTTGTTAAGAGTGAATCAATCAAATCTATGACTTCAATAGGTGGGACACTGGGGAACAGATTTTTTACGTCAAAAGATAATTTACAAAGATAAATTACATAATAATATTACAAATATTACATCTCTACCATTCCTATTATTCAAATTGTATAGCATAAGTAGGATTTGCCCATTTGTTGTACCTAATTATAGTTTGTTAATCCCATACCATTAAAATTGTTTATTACACCTTGTACCCACCTAGAATATTTAAATTCATATTTGACACATTTATATTTAGTCACCGTGTGCCGAAACATGTTACGGCTTTTTTAAAAATTAATAATTAAAATTGTGGAAATTTAAAACTTTGTTTCTGTTCAAAATTTATAATGGATTTCCATCAAGTATTGGCTAAATCAATCTATTTTTCTCTTTTATTAATTGTGTGATATTTAAAACCCATTTTAAGCAAAGTTTCTTTAAGGCTTAAAATGCTACAAGAAATGTTTGTTTCGTCGTTGGTAAGCCCCTTTTTCAGGGAAACCAGGGTAGGTACAGATTGTTTTTCATAAATTTTCCTTTTTAATAAATCTAAATCATCCCCTCGCTTCTTTCTGGGAATGATGGGTTTCAATACTATATCTATTATCGAACAAACAGAAGTATTTGTTAAAGCAGACTACTCGGCTAAAGCATCACTTAAATCAAAGTCTCTTTTCAGCAAAGACTGGTACACATTATTAATTAGTTCTTTAAAATGATAAGCATGCAGATAATTTGTACTCCGGTTCTGCCCGAAAAGATGCAAATTTGGGACATTTTATGGCCAGACGGATAATTAGGGTTTATGGCAGTCAACGGTATAATGTAAACGTTACTATACACACAAAAATATTTGTCAATACCTACAGGGTGTTATTTAAGTACGTGGCCAAACTTTACGGGGTGACTCTTTGAGTGATTCTAAGACGAAAAGTTTATATAAACATAGGCCCGGTAATGCTTCGTTTTCAAGATACAGGGTGTGTTAAAAAAAAATCGTTTTATCGTAAATATCGTCGTTAATTTGACAAAGGGGCGTATATGAGAAAAATGCGATTTTCGGTTTTTAGAGAAAGTATGTAGCAAAACGTCTAATTTATACGCCCTCTAATTGGCGTATATGAATTCCCAGTAGTTTCTGAGTTATAGCAAATTTTCATTAAGCCGTATGTCTTTAAATAACAAATATGTATTTTTGTAACAGCCGTATATCATATACGCCTGTAAGATAATTTTTTTACAGGTGACCTTGAAGCTAGCGTTGGCGTATATGGTAATATACGCCTTTTTGCTAACGGGCGCCAAACCTGTTTTAACCTAAAATTTAGCTCACATCGGCAGATACACGTGGCAATTTACTACACTACTTGTTCGTGTTTTTTCTTGTTTTATTGCTTTTAAAACAAAATAAATATGGATGTTTTAATTAAATGGAGAGACAGCACAAAAAATGTTGTGGATTCGCGAAAGTTAGTAGTGTTGGGTAAAAATAAAACTCTAAAAGAAGGAAGTTATGTAAAAATGTGCTATGAAAAAAAAATGGTATTTTGGATCTGTCATAGCTGTAGAGAAAAATGAGGACTATGATGATACGTCAGCTAAATTACCATGTATTGATTATTCTAGTGACGAGGAAGCGAATTTGCCATTAAGCAAACTAAAAGAAATCATTGATTCAAACATGCCAATAGTCGGCTATGAGGCTAAATCTAAATATAGTAGTAAGTTAACCGTTTATTTAAATTAAGTTTAATTCGTAAAGTTTATTCTTAGTAGGAAAATTTAATAAAACCAAAATTTTATTAATTTAATTTATTTTTATGCCAACAAAACTTTTTCTTTATTATTGTTAGTGTTATTTTTTGTATACTAGATAATACAAGAAATCAAGACATCGGCAAAAATCCTAAAGATTTGTATTTAGAGAACATCTGCACTTTAAGTTCTGAGAATAAAATGGAAACGGATAGAAGTACCGAACAATCAAAAATTATAATACTTCAAGATGTTATTATTCAAAAAGCTGCAGATCGTAAGTTGTAGGATATCACAAAATTAGGCTATATTTACCTAATAATACAAATTCCTATTTTTTTTTTGTATATTCTGTTATGGTCAAGGAATATTTGTTTTTCATTAAACGGTTTCTGTTTTTCAATAATTATTGACAATAGCCCATATTCTCATCTTTCGCTTAATTTTAGACGCATTGTTTAACTATAATGACGTCTATTATTAAGACTAGATAAATTTGAAAATAGCGTATGTGCGAAGGATGGATAGATTCGTTATCTAGCTTTAGTGAATCTTTTAGAGTTATCACAAGATCAGAATAATATGGGCCAATAAATCACAGTCTACACTAACCTAATTATTTTAAATTGTTTTAGATCAAGACGGATCGGAAAATATTATGGATTACTCAGATGATTCGGATTTAGATCCGGATTACATTATTGAATGTGAGATCTATAGGTGTTGTAAGAAGTCATTTAAGAAATGTCAATGTGGTTTTTGGTTGTGTAAATCACATTTTTGTACAAACGATCTCTGTACATTTCATGAGAGTTATGAGCTAGAGGGTGAATTAGTAGTAAAATGTAAAAAAACAAGGTGCATCGAAAGCAAACAATATCAAAAACAACACTGCGAATACCTAAACTGTCGTTCCGAAGTATTTTCAGCATGTTATAAATGTGAAGCACTTTTATGCTGGACCCATTTTGACGCAGACATTCAAGAATGTTCTCTTCATCAAAATTTGTACCGACATAATAGTTTTGGATATTTTGCCATGAAAGAAAACGTTTCCCCTAAATTGACACGTAATAGTTTTGAGGTAGAAGGAAGTTGTAGAGAAATAATTGAAAAGAAGAAAAGAGTAACAAAGAGTTCCATAAAAATGAAAGCAAAGAAGAAAAAAATGTTTGGAGAAGGTTACATTGTTCCAGGTACAATTAATCTCATTCCTCCCAAAACCTTAAAACCTGTATGCAAAAGCAGCTACTGCAAAAAGTTTGGGAAAAAATGTTATATTTATACGGAAGAGAAAAGACAAGAAATTTTGACTAATTTTTATAAAATTGGAAATTTACAAAACCACAGAGAGTACATTTGCCGTCATGTCAAAATTTTTAATCCAAAAACGAAAAAAACAGATTCAAGAAAAAAACAACGGTTCGAGTATGTTCTACCCTTTTTTAAGGAAAACGTCCCTGTTTGCAAAATATTTTTTTAAAATACTCTATCAATATCCGAAAAATTAATGAGAACTTCAGCACAAAAACTTGAGCCTACAGGAGTTATTGAAAAAGAGAAAAGGGGAGGACGAACTAAAGATCAAAGAAATAGAGACGGAAGAATTCGTGAATCCATAAAAGAACACATAGAGCTTTTTCGTAAAGTTGAGTCGCACTATTGCCGAAAGTCTACCGCGAAAGAATATTTACACCCCGATTTATCTATTCCCAAAATATATAACATGTATCTCGACAAGTATAAAGGTCAAGACATCGGTTCTATTGATCTATATAGAAAGGGTTTTTAAAAATATGGGTTTATCGTTTCACCGACCGAAAAAAGACCAGTGTTCACTATGTTTGACATTTAGAGAAGCAAATAGTGATAACGAAAAAAATAGTTTAAGGGAAAAATATGAGAAACACATGTTTGAAAAAGAACAGGCCAGGATTTACAAAAAAGAGAGTAAGGAAAAGGCTCTTAGTCAAAATACATTGATAAGTGCTGTTTTCGACTTACAACAAGTTATTCACCTGCCGATATCGAACGAAAGCGCGTTGTTTTATAAACAAAGGTTTGCTCTATACAATTTTACAATATACAATCTTGCAACACGAGACTGTCACTGTTACACCTGGACAGAGGTAACAAGCAAAAGAGGAGCGTCCGAAATTGCTACCTGTTTATTTATGTTTCTCAAGAAATGCGACCTAAAAGGTGTAGAATCTGTAGAATTATTTTCTGACGGCTGTCAGGGACAGAACAAGAATTCTATACTTCCTGCAATGTTCTTATATTTTTTAAAACTTAGTACGCATGTTCGAACAATCACGCATTATTTTTTTGAATCGTTTCATGGACAATCTGAAGGCGATGCAGCATAGTACTATTTCCTCAGCTATTTCCAGAGCTGGAAATCTCTACATACCAAGCCAAATTATTCCAATTCTACGTTTAGCACGAAGAAAACACCCATACATTGTGAACGAATTGGAATTTTCGGACTTCTTGGACTTTAAAGCGCTGTCACAAAATTTACGACTAGTGTCTGTAAGAAAATCCTTAGAAGATAATTCGTAATATCCTGGAATAAAGTTATGATTGTTAAGGTGGAAAAGCATGATGCAAATACAATATTTTTTAAAACAAGCTATTTCCAAAAAGTCTTTAGTTTTTTTACTCTTCCAAGGAATGTGAACATTGAAACTATTAAAGTAAACCAACTCAATAAGGGCTTACAAAAAATTCCCGAGAAGAAGTATCGTTCCCTTATATCACTAACTGAAGGGCCAAATCCGGTTATAAGATTAAAAGAATATAAAGATTTTTACGAAAATATTCCACACTTGTAAGCCAATGTCGTAGGTATCTCCTAATTTATTATAAGTTAACGTTTAGTTTTATTTCACAGAATTAAAGTTTTTGGTTCGTTATTTTATTATTTTTGTTTATAGCAGTTACTAAATACTATTTTTGTAGTTGTTGCATACCTTCTTATCCTGTGTATTACGTTTAACATTTTGCAATAAAAATGTATTCTAATTTTGGCAGATGTGTTTTTTTATAAAATCGCAACTACACCAATAAAATACAAATCGTTTAGGAATGATAAAAAAAAATATGAGCCTTTACTTTGGCAGAAGTATATTGAATAAAAAAATAATGAGTTGACAAAGGGAAGTATATGACTTTTTTTAAGAGGCGTATGTAAAACGTGCAAAAATAAAATTTTGCTAAGTGGCGTATAGATGTTTTTTTCAAAATTTCCTTCCTAAAAATGAAAATACTCCCCTTTTGTAAAACAATATCCCAAGAAACCCATAATAGCAAGTTAGTACACCAAAGGTCATTTTAATATCTATTTTAGTTTTCGAGTCATAAGCTTTTTAATTAACAAGAAAATTTTAAATGCTTCTCCTGAAAAATTAGAAAATTTAATATACGCCACTTTGTCAAATTAACGACGATATCTTAATATGTAATCCCTTAGCCGAATTTGTTGAAATTTGGCAGTGTTATTTAGGTTAATAAGGGGCTAATTTAGCCTTAACTAGATTCAAATTTTTAAGTCCAGTGGCGTCCCGGAAGCCACCTAAACTGAGATTTTTGAGAAAAAACATGTGCGCCACTGATTTTTTTGCAATTTTTGTATTTTCTCGCATTGAGCAACTAAAACTACAACTTTTTTACATTTAGCATTTTTCTCGTATCTTGCTTCGTTTTTGAGAAAAAAATTAAAATAATTTTAATGCAATCAGTAAAAAAATTTTGTGTTTTATAAATAATTAAAAACTGTTTTTATTGTTGTTTATATGTTATATATAAGTGATTCTCTATTTATAATAATTAAGCAATTAATTGGCCTTTGCATTAACAGGTAGCATCTCTAACATTTCTATCCTCGTCAACATATCTAAAAATCTCACAGCATCCCCTTTCATCTCGCTCGCACATTACCTTCCCGATTAAGCTAAACAAAGAACAGAGACAGAGACGTAATGCGTATTAATCAAAAATAAAATAAATAAGACACACCTTGTCTGAAAAGAAATTATCGAGGAATCCCATTGTGCACAACAATCACGAATTAATTAATCAAAATTGACGATCTTTAGACATGAACATGTTCAAAAACAAAATCAGCACAGATATCTTTACACAAGTCAAGATTTAATTTTTTAAAAATTATTAAACCACTTATAATCTTCTAAGAAACTATTTCGATTAGCTACGAATGATCAGTGTAAACTAGTGACATTAATAAAATTAAAATTATCTTCCTTTATCTTATCAGGGGTGTAAATAAAAACATAACAAGTAAGGAACTGAAATAAACAGTTTATAGGCGGCCAACTTTGCTATTTTTAACGCATCTTTAAATTATTAGTCATAATAAATGGCGTTTTAACAGAAAATAGACACTATGAGAGGGAAAAAGGTCCCCCATATTATACATAACTCTAAAGCTGCAAATATAGTAATACTTCCGGTTCCGGTGGGAAGATAATAAAAAAGGAAGATAGGGGCATGTAAGCCATTTTGCTTTATGATGTACCGTTAGAAAGCTCGAAGTTGTCAAAATTTAAAAATGTCATTTTTAAAAAACCGATATCTCGGAAACTACAGTAAAATCTCTCAATAGCGACCACCCTCGGCGAATCAAATGTTGGTCGGTTAACAGGGGTGGTCGGTTAATAGTGAAAAATTAAAACAACTGATCTGCGTTTTACAGTGTTTGTTTATTAATAAGTATCTACATATATGTAAGTAATTTTAATTATTGTTTAAATTTATCAGAACAAACACATTACGTATTATTATACAGTGTGTATCAGCTAAATGGAATAAATTAGATAATAAATACATGGGGGCGTGTCCGAAAAAACGCTCGGACACGTCGATTGGTGTTTCTAGTTGCGCACTTTTTCCAATAAAAACTTTTTATACAGGGTGTGTCATGTAACAGTGGTCAATACTAACTTTCTTATTTTAAATGCAACACTCTGTATATTATTCAATTTTTAGATTCTTCAGAAAACTTTAGACATATTTCATGTACAATATCCTATACTTATCTTCAACTGTTTCGGAAATATTAGGTGTTTTCAGATTTATTGCAAAAATTAACAACATACTAAAAAACGAATAAGTAATACTGTTTGCTTCTTAATAATGTAAAAAACAAAAAAAAAACATTAATGTAGGAGATGTTGAAAATGCTCGCCGCGAACGTCTTAGCAACATCCTAATCTTAAATAGAAATTTCTTCTAACGTTACTGAACATCTCAGGCGTATCTAATCGCAAGCGTTATTCGTCTTCTTAAGTCACCACGTCGAGGGGTTTAGTTTTGTATACAATACAATATTTTTGACATAACCCCATAAGAAGAAGTCTAATGGCGTCAGATCAGGGAATCGTGCTGGCCATTCCATAGATCCACGCCTCCCTATCCACCGATTTGGAAATGCTCGGTTGAGGTACTGCCGGACATTGATTTGGATAAACCATATCATATTCGGTGGAAGTTGTGGGTTTGCTGGATCAGGATATAAGTTTGTCAAAGTTGGCAAGACATTATTTTGGAGCAGTGCTAAATAATTATCCCCATTTAAATTGCCATTAATGAAAGAGAGAGACCTATGATATGATCTCCAACAATTCCTGCCCAAACATTAACCTTTTCAGGATATTGCGTATGTTCTTCTCTCATCCAGTGAGGATTTTTCCTAGACCAATAGCGGCAATTCTGACGATTAGCATGACCGTGAAGTGTAAAGGTGCACTCATCAGAAAACAAAACATGTTCTAATTGCATCACATTGTTATTTAACATTGCCATCATTTGTTCACAAAAATACGTTCTCCTGTCAAAATCGTCTTCCATGAGCTCATGAGTAGGTATCATTTTATAGGGATACATTTTATTTTCTTGTAATGTTCGAATAATCGATGAATGGCAAACATCGAATATTGGGGCTGTCTTTCGACTAGAAGTATGTGGGTTTTCCTAAAAGTCAAGTAATTTGGTATCATTACTTATTGTATTGTCAGCTACTGTTTTTATCTGCTTTACATGTCCAAGCTGGCGAAACTGCTTTTCTATTTTACTAATTGTCTCTTGAGTTATAGGCGGCAAATTTGGAAATTTTTCAAATTTTTCATGAAATAAGCGAGCAACTTCCATTTGTGTCCGTGTTTTATCTTCATAACCAATCATCTGTAGAATTGTTATTTTGTGCATTTCTGTTAAATAAACCATTTTTCTAATATGCAGTTAACGAAATTCAAACGACTATAACACTGACAACTACTGTCATGCACACAGACAACAATTTGCTAAGGTCAGGCGTTTTAAAGAAAAGTAAACAAAACTATTTATACCTTTTTTTTATTTCATATCAGTAAAAACATTTTAACATCTATTTTCAACATCTCCTACATTAATGTTTTTTTTTTTGTTTTTTACATTATCAAGAAATAAACAGTATTACTTATTGGTTTTTTTTTGTGTTGTTAATTTTTGCAATAAATCTGAAAACACTTAATATTTCCGAAACAGTTGAAGATAGGTGTTGGGGAACAGCCCTAAAAGTTGAAATGAGTTGTCCAAAGAGGGACTGTTTAGTTTAGTTGCAACATAGTAGGCGTAACATGTCAAATTTACGATCTCGTTCATAACATAGTGGGTATAAGAAATGATGTATTTTGGAGCCAAATGAAGCAGCTGGAGACCACTGCCACGCTCCAAATTTGTTCGATGTAAAATGCGCCCACGGGATTGGCGGAAGCTTGGCGTCGGCCACAAAAGATGAATGAGTCGCGTCATAGGGTATTCGTGCAGCGGTTCCAGCCGCTTCATTCGGCGCTAATTAAGAAATAAGAGTCACTGTTGAGTGAGCAGAAAAGCTAGCAACACGTCCCGTCAAAAAGGAATAGCCAAAGTTGGTTGTTGGCGGTCATTTTACTGTTTATACCAAGTGGTAAATCTTTACGAATGTTAGTGTATCAATTTAGAGTGACTGTTGAGTGAGCAGACAAGCTAGCAACACGTCCCGTCAAAAAGGAATAGCCAAAGTTGGTTGTTGGCGGTCATTTTACTATTTGTACCAAGTGGTAAATCTGTAGAAATGTTAGTGTACTAATTTCTATGTAAAAAGTGGAAGTTTCACCCTAAGTACGGGTACTAAGTGTGCATAGCTCTGTGCAAAGAGTTATAATGTGTTAATTTCGCCAGAAGTTATAATGTGTTAAGTTCGCCAGTATATTCAATAAAGTTATTTTGCTTTAACACGAGTTTAATTTCCAATCATAATAAAAACGACCAGTGAGTCACACGCCTGTGGAAATATACCACAAAATTGATTGAACGTAACAGGAAATAAAGCCCGGCGTTTCAACATGGTCCTTCGAGCCGGATGTTGGAAAATTGAATAAGTGCGAAAGTAAAAGTAAAGTAAAAAAATTAGCAAGAAGAGGCAGTAAGAGACTTCCAAACCAGTGAAAGTAGTGAAGTGAAAGTTAAGTGAGTGTCGACAGAGAGACAGCGGAAGGTAAAAACGTTACATGTAGAAATTGTAGTAGTATTGTTGTTGATAATTCTAGATTTGTTAGTAGCATTACACTTTGGTAGCCAACATTAAGGTAGTGTTGTGTTCGACTTCACCTCTGTGTAAGTTGTGTTGCTAGTTAGAGAGCAAAAGTCATTAAAAAATAAAAAAAATGGAGCCTTCAGACGAGGCAGTTAATATAAGTGAATTAAGCGAGTTAAAAAGAAAACGTGGGGTGGCAAAGGCTGCGATCACGAGGAGTCAAACATGGTATAATACTAATAAAAAAGACAAAGAGGCACTGAAGCAAATTATATCGCGAGAGGAGACGTTGAGAAAAGCGTACGGGACGTACTCTGATTTACAGGATAGTATTGAATATTTAGATCCAGACGATTTAGATAGGGATGAAGTCGAGGGCAAATACCATTCTTTGGTGGCGGCGTTTAATGAAATATTAAGCGCAGATAATGCACAAGGTAGTGTAATGAGTAGTAATCAGGGGCAACATTATATTTCTTCGGGTGTTAGATTGCCAGATTTGAAGGTCCCATCGTTCGATGGCAGTGTTTCGGATTGGCGGTCTTTTGCAGAAATTTTTAAAGTTTTAATTATACAGAACGCAGTTCTTTCGGATGTACAACGATTAATGTACCTAAAATCTGCACTCAAGGGCGAGGCTTTGAAGCTAATAGATTCTCTTGAATTAATAGGAAGTAACTTTCAGATTGCTTTTAACATTTTGCAAAATAGATTCGAGAATTTGACATGTGTGGTAAATAACCACTTCAAAACTATTTTAGGTGCGCCGGTGCTAACTAAGCCAAATTCAAATAATTTGAGGGAGCTCATAGCGAATAATACAAAGACAGTGGAGTCGTTAAAACAATTGCCGGTATCTCAGACTCAAGTTCTTGAATATTTGTTAGTATATATTATGGAAAATAAATTAGATTACGCCACAAAAAAGGCATTTGAGCTGGATCGTAATTTAAATAGCTTACCAAGGTTAACAGATTTCTTTGAATTCTTACAACGTAGGTGTTTAGTGTTCGAAAATCTTTCTAGTAGTAGTGAACAACAAAGTTCACAGCCCAGAGGCACAACTAATAATAACAGAGTATCGTTTTTTGCTAGTCAACAGCAGAGCGATCAATATTGTTGTATTTGTGGCATTCCAGATCATAGAACATATGCGTGTCGAGAATATTTGGATTTAACATTATATGGAAGGCAACAGATCGTACAATCGAAGCGATTGTGTTTTAATTGTCTGGGTGCACACTCTGTCGCTCAGTGCAAATCACAAAGTAAATGTAAATATTGTAATTTATCGCACCATTCAACGTTGCATAGAAATGTGCCAAGAGGTAGTCCTGATGCAAGTTCGGGCACCGCACAACAACATAATTCTACGCGAAAAGCAAATTTAGGTACCGTGCGAAACGGGCGATATTTCCAGAATAATACCGACAAAACCTCGTACAACGCGATCAGTTCAAATAGTCAATCGTTTTTAAGGCCATCCGGGCAGTACAACGGGTCTGGGAATCGAACACACAACGTGTCAAGTTTAAATACGAGTACGGAGACGCCTAGTCCTCAAAATATCGGTGTACAAAATTTACAGGGTGAGTCAAGTAGGGATGCCCAAATAAGTTCCACCAAACCAGTGTCTCTTTCAGCATTGGCAAATGAACATTCTAACGTATTATTGGCAACCGCGCAGGTAAATCTTGTGAGCAAGAATGGGGATGTGATAACAGCGAAAGTATTGTTGGATAATGGAAGCCAAAGCTCGTTTATTACTAAATCATTAGTAGAGCAGCTGCAGTGTGATATTATTAATTGTAAATTAAATATTTCAAGTGTTTCACAAAACAGTTTTGTATGTACTAAATTGGCGAACGTTACTATATATTCGAAAACGCAGGATATCTGTTATCCAGTGGCATCGTGTATCATTTTGGATAGTATCACGTACAAATTGCCGCAAATCCCTATCAAAGTAGAAACTTTGGATATTCCGTATAATTTACAAAGCCGGCTGGCTGATCCAACTTTTAATATTCCATCCGATATCGACATGTTGTTGGGCGCTGATGTGTACTATTCGATTTTAAGCCAGGGGCAGTGTATTTTAGGCTCTAACAAACCTACTTTGGTAAATACCACACTTGGGTGGATTATAGCAGGGAAGGTACCTGCACATTGTACATCGCCAGTGAAAGGGCACGCTACGCAGGCAGGCGGAAGTAGTGCGTCATTTTTTTTGCAAACTCAAGACGTGGATAAGTTGTTGACAAAATTTTGGACAGTCGAAGAAGTGTCTTCAAAACCTATAATGTCAACTGACGATCAGTTGGCAGAAAGTATCTTTATTAATACTACAAAACGTGTAGAAAACGGTTCGTTTCAGGTCAATATGCCGTTTAAAACTCCGGGTGAGTATACGAAACTTGGTGATTCGTTTAACATGGCTGAAAAGCGGTTCTCCTCGTTGGAAAACAAATTAAGATATGTCAAATCTGCAGACAATCCTGCAGATATTTTGTCGCGCGGAAATTTCTCAAACGAAGTAATTGCTGCAGGATTCTTGTTTCAAGGGCCTAAGTTCTTACTTGACGTTAACTTGGATTTGAGTTTATATGATCAGCAGATCAACATTGCTAATCTGCCGGAGCAAAAGAAGGTGGCACTTCCAACGGTGTGCCAGGAGCAACCTTGTGATTTTTGGATAAATTATTTTTCTCGGTTTTCTAACTTTTCACGTCTGATACGTATGTTAGCCTTTATGTTCCGGTTTATACATAACCTTCGGAATAAAAATAATAAGATTTAGGATGCAACTGTCACGGTTGGTGAGCTTGATAGGTCATACCAGTTCGTGGTAAAAAATCTGCAACGACAGAGTTTTCCAAAGCAACTTTCAGAATTAAAGAACAATCAAATAATTTCAGATAAGCAATTGAAGCATCTTAAACTTTTTTTGGATTCGAGCCAGTTAATTAGAGTGTGAGGCAGACTTGAAAATGCGGATATATCATTTGATCATAAGCACCCGTATTTATTGCCTTCACATAACGCGACAGTAAAGATCATGCTTAAGTACGAACATTTGAGGTTAGGACACGCTGGCGCTCAGTCAGTGCTGTCAAATTTTAGGCTACGGTTCTGGCCACTTAACGGTTTGAGAGAAACGAAGCAAGTTATAAGGAATTGTATCACGTGTACGCGATTTAGAGCTCTTCCAGCTCAGCAGATCATGGCAGATCTTCCTACAGATAGGGTGCAAGCAGCACGTGTATTTCAAAAAGTGGGGATTGATTACGGGGGCCCATTCCTAATAAGATCGTCTAGATTACGGAAAGCGCCGTACATTAAAGCATACATTTCAATTTTCGTGTGTATGTCAACAAAGGCTATTCACATCGAACTAGTGACTGGTCTGTCAACTGAAGCATTCATGATGACGTTGAAACGTTTCATCGCTCGTAGAGGTAATCCTACTATTATTTACAGCGATAATGCAACAAACTTTCAGGGGACGAGTAATCAATTGTACGATGTTTACAAGTTTTTTAGTAATGCGCAAAATTGTAAGCCTTTTTTAGAATATCTCGCCCAGAATGGAATTCAGTGGAAATTCATCCCCCCCAGGTCTCCTCATTGGGGCGGATTGTGGGAAGCTGCTGTAAAAAGCACGAAGCATCATATTTATAGACTAATGGGTACTTCAAAATTCACATTTGAAGACTTTTATACGATTTTGACGCAAATCGAGGCGGTGTTAAATTCACGACCATTATGCCCATTGACAAACGGCCCTTCAGATTTCGGGTATCTAACACCAGGGCACTTTTTGATAGGGGAAAGTTTAACCGCATACCCTGAGCGCGATTTGACAGAAATCCACGATAATAGGCTAAAATTTTGGCATCAGTGTACCAAAATTCAACAGATCTTTTGGAAGCGATGGTCGGTAGATTATCTCAATCGTCTGCAACAGTGTCCTAAATGGTTAAAAGTTAGTAGAAATATAGTCCCAAACGACGTGGTGCTATTACGCGAGGATAACGTACCTCCGTTGCAATGGCCGCTAGCGAGAGCGCTGGAAGTGTATCCTGGAAAGGATGGTAACGTGAGGGTTGTAAAACTAAAAACAGCTGACAGCATTTTCACTAGGTCTATAGCAAAAGTGTCTCCTCTCATTTATGACCAGGCACATGTAAATACTGAACTTCATCACGACTAAGCCAAACTACTTTTGATTATAGGTTACCGCACCTCGTGCGTGTGGCCATATTTTAAGTCTTAATCTACTCGATTACTAGTTTGTTGAATAATAAGTTTCAACGTACGTTTCATTTATAATGGTTTATTTTACACAAGGTGTCAGTCCTTTTTTGGCGTGGTGGCCTGCCTTAAGTCCACTGGGGGTCGAAGGCTAAGACTCCCTGGGAAACCTAAACGGTTACATGATTTTTGCATTGTTTTTGTTTTTGTTGGCCCTTCGCTCTTAAGGAGCGTCGTATGAGTTCGCACAGTTGGAAACTTCTGGCAGCTTTTTCAAGAACACACTAGGAGCGTCCCTGGTGTCAAAAGACTAAAGACGTAGACTACCCTGACAGTAGCGCACTGCCCTTTCGGTTCTGGGTTCCGGCCGATATCTGGTTCCACCTTTCGCTCTGTGGAGCATCTGTCACTCTGTTACTTCTTCTTCTTCCATTTCGTTCTATCTACTTTGCGGCCCGCGGGGGGTTGCTAGTCCTCCACCGGGCGCCTCCCCAGGTGGCGGATAGGGGAATGCCTCCCAGATATGGGTGGTACCGGTGAAATCAAATAGCCGGGGCGGACCAAAACTAGCACTGCGGCGTCTGACCCAGAATGGGCGGCGGCAAACAGCGTCTGACCCAGATTGGGCGGCTGAAATACATGCTCACCAAGACGTCTAGCCAGCGTGGTGTTCTATGGCTAAATACCCCCTTATGAAAATGCCAGGTATAAAGATTCAAGTACCCCAGGCGAGTAGAAGACTATCTTCAGAATCTCGCACTGATGTTAAATCAGTCTGTCCCATGGATTCTGGGGGGGACAATCATCTGGCGAGGAAAGAACCTAAGAGATGTAAAAAGAGTAAGAAGAGAAAAATTATGTACATCGCAACATACAATGCACTGTCATTATTATCAGAAGAACGATTAACTGAACTTGAGTGCGAATTGGAAAACATCAAGTGGGATATCGTGGGTCTTAGCGAGGTTAGAAGACGTGGGGAACAGCTTATTACTTTGAAATCCGGACACAGTTTCTATTACGTAGGAGACGATAACAGCTCAGTAGGAGGAACTGGCTTTCTGATACATAAGCGCCACAAAGCAAACATTGTGTCCCTGAAGAAAACCTCCACAAGAGTAGTATGCCTTGTCCTCAGACTCAGCACCAGATATAATATCAAAATTATACAAGTATACGCGCCTACCTCAAATCATACTGACGAAGAAATAGACTTGTTTTACGACGACATCAGAGATGCCCTAAGCGATCAACAAACACATTATACTATTCTATGTGGTGATTTCAATGCCAAGGTGGGAGCAAGGTTGAGCGCTGATGAGTTTTCACTGGGAAGCCATGGACTGGAAGGAAGAAATGATAGGGGCGAAACATTGCTTGGTTTCCTCCTGCAAAACAACTTGTTCCAGATGAATAGCTTCTTTCCTAAGAGACCAAATAGGAGATGGACATGGAGAAGCCCGGATGGACGAACAAAAAATGAAATAGATTTCATAATCACCGACAAAAGATACATAGTTAAAGACGTGTCGGTACTGAACAAGCTAACCACCGGAAGTGACCACAGGATTGTACGAGTCAAATTAATGATTGACGTCGGTAAAGAAAGGCATAGGCTGATCAAGAAAACCGACAGCAACAGACCATGGAATAGCCCATCGGACATGGTTGGCTTCCAGCAATGCACCACAAATAGGCTAAATGGCACTCAAACAGAAGAAGATAACATCAATGTCTTAAATGAGACCATCACTACGGCCCTGCTAGAGAGTCAAAACGAATACTGTCCAACAACCAGGAAACTATCGAAATTAAGCGAAACTACCATGCGGAAAATGAAACAAAGAAGAGACATGAGAAGTGAAGAACTGACTACTGCTGAAGAGCTAAGACAAATTAACAAAGAAGTATCAAAGGCTATAAGACGCGACATTAGAACATACAACCAAAATCAGATCGAACAAACAATAAAAGCATGAAGGTTTTACGCAGGAAACTAGAAAACGGAAAAAAGCAAATGACTAAGGTAAAGGATAAACAAGGGCATGTTACAACAAACCGGGAAAGCATTCTGAAAATAATTGAGGACTTCTACTGTCAACTATATCAAAGTCACAACGAAGTAAATTTAGACTCAGAAACAGAACCAGAGATACTGACAAGTAAAAAAGGCATTGTTAACCAAGGATCAGAATTGCTGCCTGATATTACCTTGGACGAAATAAAGCTAGCACTAAGGAAAACAAAAAACAACAAGGCCCCTGGAGAGGACTGCGTAGTTGCCGATGCAGTTAAGATAGGTGGTAAATGTCTACTCAAGAAAATAGCAAAACTTTTTAATCTATGTCTTTTTAACAGCGCCATACCAGATAGGTGGCACAACGCCATCGTGATCTTAATTCACAAGAAGGGAGATACAGCCGAACTAGAAAACTATCGACCAATAAGCTTACTTAGTCACCTTTATAAACTCTTTACGAGAATTATTACTACACGACTGGAAAACAAATTAGACTTTTACCAACCAATAGAACAGGCCGGGTTCCGCAGAGGTTTTGGAACCAATGACCATCTTCAAGGCATCAAAACCTTGATCGAAAAATCAATCGAATACAATAAACCGCTTGTCATTGCCTTTGTGGACTTCCACAAGGCCTTTGACACTGTTGAGTTGAGTGCAGTTTTAGACTCCCTACAAAAATGTCGTGTCGACTATCGCTACACCAGACTAATATATAACATATACAAAAATGCTACAATGATAGTAAAACTACACGAAAACACCAACCCCATAAAAATCGGTAGAGGAGTACGACAGGGTGATACTATGTCACCCAAACTGTTTATCACCGTTCTGCAGTATGCCTTCGGAATGCTTGAATGGAGCGGAAAGGGTTTGAATATAGATGGATTAAACCTAACAGATCTGCGCTTTGCGGATGATATAGCTCTGTTGTCTGACAACCTACAAGATATCAGGAAAATGCTGGAAGATCTTCAGGAAGTATGTGCTAAGGTGGGGCTAAAAATTAATATATCAAAAACGAAATTTATGACGAATCTGGTCCCTAGTGGAAATATTAATATCGGTGACTGTGAGGTGGAGCTAGTGGATAAGTACACATATCTCGGTCATGAAATAAGAATCTCAAGAGACAATCAAACATGCGAGTTAAAAAGAAGAATTACGCTCTCTTGGGCTGCATATGGCAAACTTGGGGACGTATTTAAGAGCAATCTCCCAATTTGTCTGAAGCGAAAGGTTTTTAATCAGTGCATTCTACCGGTTATGACCTACGGCGCTGAAACTTTAACTCTAACAGTCACATCTGCTAAGAAGCTTAGAACAACACAACGCAAGATGGAAAGATATATGCTCGGGGTGTCACTTCGTGACCACGTTAGAAATGAGGATTTGCGGGCAAGAACAGGGGTCACGGATGTTATCTACCAGGTGGCAAGGCTGAAGTGGAATTGGGCTGGACATGTGGCCCGCATGACAGATGGACGATGGACAAAAAGACTGCTCGAGTGGAGACCAAGGGCTGATAAGAGAAACAGGGGAAGACCTCCCACGCGATGGACGGACGATATCAAAAGAATAACCACAAACTGGGTGCAGAGCGCTCAAAATAGAGGACAGTGGGCGGAAATGGGGGAGGCCTATATCCAGCAGTGGATGCAAAGGGCTGATTGATGATGACTTTGCGGCTTCGGCACTACAAGACACGAGTAGTGCTGTCTATCACTACCAAGTGTCATTTCTCTGGGTTGGGGCGGGTAAGGGGTTTTTGAGCCCAGTCCACGGGAATTATCAGGTCTTCTTCGGGTGGGGATTCGGGAAAATTGTAAGTGTGTGACGTGGGGTGCAAATTTACGCCTTGTGCTTCATGTTACTCAAGTTAGGGGTGTCTCACAGTAGCGCCAGTTCAAGAAAGTTAGGGGTGTCTCATCAGTAGCGCCAGTCGCAGTATTCGACTCCAATGTCAATACTCAAAGTTAGGGGTGTCTCACAGTAGCGCCAGTTCAAGAAAGTTAGGGGTGTCTCACAGTAGCGCCAGTTCAAAGTTTAGGGGTGTCTCATCAGTAGCGCCATTCGCAGTATTCGACTCCAATGTCAATACTCAAAGTTAGAGGTGTCTCACAGTAGCGCCAGTTCAAAGTTTAGGGGTGTCTCATCAGTAGCGCCATTCGCAGTATTCGACTCCAATGTCAATACTTAAAGATAGAGGTGTCTCTCAGAAGCACCGTTCTTTAGTTTTTTAGTTTTTCTTTTATTATTATTTTATATTACAAGGGAAGTAGTTATGGGTGTCGCTGCGGAATGCCAACGTGTATGTGCAGCTCAAACGGAGCTTGCTATCTGGACCTCGTGTGTTCAGTTTTTTAAAATGAATTTTATGACAGTGCTTGAAGCGAGCTTTCAAAGTAAATTTCGAATATATTCTTCAAAGAATATCAAAGTCATTTAACACAATATATGATTCGGTAAAAATGTGCCAGTTATGAAAAATAGGACATTCAATCTGTGCAATACGGACGGGTAGGACGGCTGTACAGAACTTTAGGTTCTTTTTAATATTAAGATTGTTGTGAAACCTATTCTACAGGTTTCATTAGGATACGGGTCACTTACGTTCAGATTACGTGAAAACAAAGGAAAAGAAAGACTTTATTTTTCTTTGGGACTTTATACACTTAGGTCAAGATTATGTTCACAGAACAAAACAGGACTTCAAGTGGACGATTGAGCATTGGCTTGTGTACGATTATGTCAAGTGGGTTCAGTAAAAGACAATGAACATTTGCGGAGTCGAGATAACTTTGACAGTGTTTGGAAATACGAGGGGCATGTGATACATGAAATCGTGTGTCATGCTGAACAATTTTGTGTGACCTTCGGTCATATTGTAAATATTTTAGTATAAGTTATGAAGTTAAGAAAAAAAAAAATGGTTTTAGTTAGAGCTGCATGGTTGCGTGGCACGTGGCACATGCGCAGCTCTCTTTTTGAATATGGGGTATTTCACTCAGATCATGAGACGATGTAGAGTCTACAACCATATTGATGGTCATGGCTGTTAACGTTTATGTAATGTTGGTTATCGTTGTTAGGTTTGGTATAATGTTGGATACCAGAGTGTTAATTTCTAAGAGTAGATTGTGTAGAAAGGGGATGTACTACATAATGTTCGATTAAATTGAATTGAATCACAAGTGCTTCAAGGTGGGGGAGAATGTTGGGGAACAGCCCTAAAAGTTGAAATGAGTTGTCCAAAGATGGACTGTTTAGTTTAGTTGCAACATAGTAGGCGTAACATGTCAAATTTACGATCTCGTTCATAACATAGTGGGTATAAGAAATGATGTATTTTGGAGCCAAATGAAGCAGCTGGAGACCACTGCCACGCTCCAAATTTGTTCGATGTAAAATGCGCTTGGCGTCGGCCACAAAAGATGAATGAGTCGCGTCATAGGGTATTCGTGCAGCGGTTCCAGCCGCTTCATTCGGCGCTAATTAAGAAATGAGAGTCACTGTTGAGTGAGCAGAAAAGCTAGCAACACGTCCCGTCAAAAAGGAATAGCCAAAGTTGGTTGTTGGCGGTCATTTTACTGTTTATACCAAGTGGTAAATCTTTACGAATGTTAGTGTATCAATTTAGAGTGACTGTTGAGTGAGCAGACAAGCTAGCAACACGTCCCGTCAAAAAGGAATAGCCAAAGTTGGTTGTTGGCGGTCATTTTACTATTTGTACCAAGTGGTAAATCTGTAGAAATGTTAGTGTACTAATTTCTATGTAAAAAGTGGAAGTTTCACCCTAAGTACGGGTACTAAGTGTGCATAGCTCTGTGCAAAGAGTTATAATGTGTTAATTTCGCCAGAAGTTATAATGTGTTAAGTTCGCCAGTATATTAAATAAAGTTATTTTGCTTTAACACGAGTTTAATTTCCAATCATAATAAAAACGACCAGTGAGTCACACGCCTGTGGAAATATACCACAAAATTGATTGAACGTAAGAGGAAATAAAGCCCGGCGTTTCAACAATAGGTGTAGGATATTGTACATGAAATATGTCTAAAATTTTCTGGAGAAACCAAAAATTGAATAATATACAGGGTGTTGCATTCAAAATAAGAAAGTTAGTACTGGCCACTGTTACATGACACACCCTGTATAAAAAGTTTTTATTAAAAAAATGCGCAATTAGAAATATCAATCAACGTGTCCGAGCGTTTTTTTCGGACACGCCCCCATGTATTTATTATCGAATTTATTCCATTTGGCTGATACACACTGGATGTACCGGGTGTTCCACCTAAGGAGGTAATCGGCTATATCTCAAAAAGTAATAACACTAGGACTTTGGGAAAAAATATTTATCGATAAAAGCGGCCAAAAGAAATTGCTGGAAATTATTTTCTAGTTCGAAAAATGACCGCTAGGGGGCGTAAGAGAACTTTCAAAATAGAAATGCCGGTTTTCTCTTGATTTTTCTTAATAAAAATATGTTAAAAATAAGGGCATTGACTTCTTCATAAAATTATGCAACTTTATGTTAGGAATCGTTTTTTTCTATTTTCAATAATAAAGTGGTGGGAGAAGGTCAAACTTTTTTTCTTTCACACGCTGATACCTCTGCTTTGGATAAACCGATTTTATTCAACTTGGTCTTGAAAAAAAGCCCTTCTTTTCCTCTACACGTAGATCTATTAACTATACCATATTGATTCTGATGGTGGCCACTAGATGGCGTTTTTCCGTAATTCCTCAATGAATAAGGATTTTCTCAAAAAAATCAAATGTTATGATATGACTTTTTCATCATATTTTATTTTAGGCTTATAAAGGCTATTAAATAGTGGAATAAAAAATCCAGGTCCGTATTTAAAATAAAAAAGTTGTTGATGGTCGCTCGAATCCGAAACGTCGGATTAAAAAAACTAACCCCATCCAGCTTGTAGAGGAGGAAAAGTTCCTATAAGGAACTGAAAACCGCAACGTGATATCTTTTGTTAAACTAGAGAAATTAGGGATAATAATAATTAATATGGAAAAATAGGCAATTTTTTAAAACAATAATTAATCAATTAAATCTCTGGTTTAACAAAAGATATCACGTTGCGGTTTTCAGTTCCTCATAGTAACTTTTCCTCCTCTACAAGCTGATGGGGTTAGTTTTTTAATCCGACGTTTCGGATTCGAGCGACCATCATCAACTTTTTTATTTGAAATAGGGACCTGGATTTTTTATTCCATTATTTAATAGCCTTTATAAGCCTAAAATAAAATATGATGAGAAAGTCATATCATAACATTTGACTTTTTTGAGAAAATCCTTATTCATTGAGGAATTACGGAAAAACGCCATCTAGTGGCCACCATCAGAATCAATATGGTATAGTTAATAGATCTACGTGTAGAGAAAAAGAAGGGCTTTTTTTCAAGACCAAGTTGAATAAAATCGGTTTATGCAAAGCAGAGATATCAGCGTTTGAAAGAAAAAAAGTTTGACCTTCTCCCACCACTTTATTATTGAAAATAGAAAAAAAACGATTTGTAACATAAAGTTGCATAATTTTATGAAGAATATAATGCTTATATTTTTAACATATTTTTATTAAGAAAAATCAAGAGGAAATCGGCATTTCTATTTTGAAAGTTCTCTTACGCCCCCTAGCGGTCATTTTTCGAACTTAAAAATAATTTCCAGCAATTTCTCTTGGCCGCTTTTATCGATATATATTTTTTCACAAAGTCCTAGTGTTATTACTTTCTGAGATATAGCCGATTACCTCCTTAGGTGGAACACCCGGTACATTGTACAAGGCACTGTATGCGTGCTTTGAAATTCTTATTTTTTTAAAATAATCAGAAATTAATGATTGCTTCATATTTTTTTTATTTTATTTCTATAAAATTCAGATTCACAATTAAGAAATAATTGTAGACTTGTCAAAATTGTTAACATTAATAAAAAGTTTCTCAAACTTGCGCAAGCTTCAGATAGGCTTGATATTTTTGACACTGGAGCAGAATATTACCTTCTTCTTCGAAGTCGTCAATATTATCTGTATTACACATAAATCTAGCTTTCATAAAGCATTTTTTTATTGCCACTGGGGACCAATTACGCCAGGCTACTGAAGCCCATATCAAGGCGTTGGTAATGGTAATATTATTCTTCTCGACTTCTTTAAGAGGATAACCACTGTCCATACATGTTAAAAGCCTATTAATAAGGTAGCTTCTGTAGATTATTTTAAAATCTTGAATAATGCGTTGATCCAAAGGTTGGCAATGTGAGGTAGTATTGGGTGGAAGAAAAATAAGTTTTACATTATCCAGTGTAATTTTGGTATGAGACGTTGCATTCTCCAGAAACAATACCACTCTTCTATTCTGCTTCGTCATCTTGGTATTAAATCTGTGAAGCCATATTGTCATGATGTTTGCTGTTATCCACGCTTTTTTGTTCGAGACCCATTGAAAAGGTATCGATATGTGCGCCCTTAAAACATCTAGGATTTTTGCTTTTGCCTATTATAAGTGGTTCTTCCTTCTCACCTTCCATATTTGTATAAAACAGAATTGTAAGTCGTTGTTTTGCTGTTTATTTTCCAGTACACTTGTCATCTTTCAATGCATATGTTTTTGTTGGCAATGCACGATAGTAGAGACATGTCTCATCTGCAGTAAATATGCCCCTTGGGCCATAATCCTTTAAAATTTCCAAGCAGTTACAATAATAATATCGGCTGATTCGCCACATATTTTCTTGAACGCAATATTGTGCCGAGAACGGAATTTTTCTAACCATCCATTTGATGCCTTGAAGCTTGAAGTTATCCAGTTTTAGACATTGAGCAGATTCGAGGGCTTCTGCTTGAACTATGGGCCGGGATATTGGTAAATGCTTGTTTCGCGCCTTACAAAACCAGTTAAAACCAACTTGGTCCACTGCCAGTCCTTCGGTTTCGAAAATTTTCTTTTTTGTTCACCGTTGCCACCTTCTTGAAACAAATTTCCAACTTCTGCTTTATTTTGAAGCAACATCACGTCACTTGGGTCTTACCCACTTTAAATTTTTCAGCTAATTTCCTGGTACTTAAACCACTTTTTTCACTTTCCTCGATTATGTCATTTTTTTCGCTTAAGAAAGACATGTCCTTCTCCCGCCATCTTCAAATATTCACGTTAGTCCCAAAACAGACCAAAACTGTCTTTATCAGCCAATAAAGTAATTAGTGTATGGACCTATTTTTGTTAAGAATTGTCGGGTCGGGCCTTACTGCCCCTAATGAAGGGTGTTTTTAGCATCAACGTTTAGTAAAAATTTCGGTGATGAGTGCCCGCGGTCGTTTAATAGATGGGCCGGTAAAAAGGAGTATAAAATAATGGGAATTCCATTTCTAAATATGGGGAATTCATAACCGGTCGTTTAACGTAGGTGGTAATTTTATAGAGGCGGTCGCAAACAGAGGTTTTACTATATCAAAATTTTGAATACATCGTAGAAAAGCGCTTCTCAAAAAAACGTAAAATGTAGGTATATTTAGAATTTAGAAAACTCTAACACAGGGTGTACAAGAAATTAAAATGTCTCTTTAAACTGAAATATTTTATAGGAAGAAAATGTTTTCTTTTCATTGATATTGAATTTATTCAATCCCCTTATCATTTTTTAACTATCACAGATAGATTTACGAAAACTTCCAAAGAATCAAGAATTTTCAGTATTATCAATTATGGTAGCTTCAAATCTTGACTATGATCCAAAAGACTGGAGACTCTTCATTGATTTCTCAAAAGTAAGTTTTAAAGCTGTGTTACTCCATAATGAAAACAAGTTGCCTTCAGTCCCAATTAGTCATGCAGTCCACATGAAAGAAACGTATACCAATTTGAAATTGTTACTGGAGACCATACAATATGAAAGATATAATTGGCAAATTTGTGGGGATTTAAAAGTTGTGGCGACTTTGCTTGGAATGCAGCTGGGTTATACGAAATACTGCTGCTTCCTCTCCGAATGGGACAGTCGAGCACGATCGGATCACTACATAAAGAAAATTTAGCCACCGAGAGAGTCTCTTGAGACAGGAAAGAAAAATGTAGTCAACGCGCCATTAGTTCTCCCAGAAAAGATTTTACTACCGCCACTTCATATAATATTGGGACTTTGTGAAGGCCATGGACAAAGAAGGCCGTGCGTTTAATTATTTTAAAGAAAAGTTCTCTAGAATCAGTGACACTAAAATTAAAGAGGGAATATTTGTAGGTCCCCAGATTAGGAAACTTTTTGGAGATGTGCAATTCGATTCCATTCTTGAAGGCAAGGAAAAAGATGCTTGGAATGCCTTTAAAATGGGTTGCAACAAATTTTGTGGGAAACATAAAAGCAGAAGACTATAAAGACCTGGTTGCCCAACTTCTTTTATGTTACCAAAACCTAAGGTGTAATATGTAGTCAAAAATTAATTTCCTGGATTCTCATCTGGATTACTTTCCGGAAAATTGTGGTGATGTGAGTGACAAGCACGGTGAGAGGTTGCACCAGGATATTTCAAACAAGGAAAGAAGGTATCAGGAAAAATGGAACTGTGAGATGTTAGCCGACTACTGTTGGACTATTACGAGACCCCCGAGACTGCTTTCAAAAGACAGGCTAAGAAGAGTAAAATGAGTGTCTAAACTTTAGACTCACTAATAAAAATGTGCTATTTAATTGCTATTGTTGAACCAACAATGTATTGTTTGAATGTGCATTATAAATGCCTATAAATTAAAATGTTCATTGTATATGCCTATAAATTAAAATTTTGTAACAAATAATTCAGATTTTTTTGCGAGCTAACTAAAATCTATAATAGGCATTTTTAAGTTACTTGGGTGTAGTTCAATAAAAAAAGATAGGTTTTGTTCAGGAAACAAAAAAAAAGTTGAAATTTGTTCCCCAGTGTTATTTAATCAAGAACACTTAAATGCATGTTGTACCGCACTATTGTTCACATAATATGATGATATAAAGATTTCGACGAACCTTGCATGCCACTTTATTAATATTAATGTATTCATTAATTACACTATAATTTTATGATCTAATGTTTTATACTTTCATGTTTTATTATTATTTCGCATATTTTCATGCTTGTGTGTATATACACTGCGTCAATTAATTATGGAAAATATGTACTCGAATTTTAAACGTCCATTGTTAAACCTTCGTCAAAATTCGATCAATCCTTTTTTAGATTATAGGGATCTCTTGCACTACTTGGACCACTGTGTTTGACCCCACTTTGTGTCTTTTTTATACAGGGCCGATGGCTAAGATACTAAGCCGTGTAAATCTGCTAATTTTAAAATTAATGTTTATAAATAAATATTAAGCAATGGAAACAGAATTTTATTAGTGTATTGGTTACAGCTTTATGTTAGGTTGGTTAGTTAGCGCAGTGCCGTTCGTGCCAATTAAACAAAGAATCCCAAAAATCGTGATATTGGCAATGTAGACCAGATATGAGATGCATTTAAAAATTCAAATACAATAAAGATTGTTAATTTAGTAAAATGAAAAATGATATCATATCATTGATATTCTTCCGTTTTTAATAGTAATTTAGCTCAACTTAGCCGTAACTAGGAACCCCGGCACACTAAAAACTGGAAAAGAAAAACCTTGAAAAATATTAAGCAACATCGCTCTACCGGCAGGCTTAGTTGAACATAGGAAATCCCATGTAAATTTTGAGGTGGCTAAATATTGGCTCCCCTGTACAGGGTGATCCCCAATAATGTCGCCAACCTTTAACTTTTTTATTTTATGTGTCCCAAAAAAATTAAAAGTATGGTTATGTAGGTACTGAAAGATACTATTTTTTTACGTATAAAGATAATTTGAAAAATAATCAGTATACAAGGAAACACGAAAATTGTATTTTTTTTTAAATGGATCACCCTATATATGAATTTATTTTTCGACTCCTTGTAAAGTTCTAAACATAATTCATATATCATACAAGATACCTAAATTCAACCGTTTCTGAAATATTCGCATTTGAAACATTATTTACTAATAAAATATCATAATAATAAGAGTACATTATGATATTAGGAGAATAAGAGATACTTTATGTGCTGAGCGTGGAAAGTTTGTCAAAATGTTAGACAATCCATGCGAAGCACATAAAGTATCTCATTCTCCGAATATCATATACTATTTTTTCTTCAAACGTGCATCATATTATTCGAGATAAAACAATAAAAGAAAACGAATTTTTTAATGAAGATAACAAGATTGAATTTTTAACTTATTTCACTGTATATTCCCTTTTTGGTATCGTTATCATGGATACGTACTTGTTTGGCATCTATCAAAATAAATATTTCAAATTCGGTGTCGCGTCAGTTGAGACCGAATAAATCTACAGAAAATGAGTTTAGAAGTGCCTGATGATCCTCCCGAGGTAATAGAGGCAGCTAGAATAGCTATTCAAAACTTGCTGCCGACGAAATCTGGTGCAGTATATAATAAATAATAAATACCACTGTGAATACCAATAATCGTTGTGTATTGTGTAAATGTTCGTTTATTAAAACTGATAAATTAAAATAAATTTAAATTTCGTGGCTAAATGAGCAATGCTCAAAGCTAAAAGACAATAAATAAAACGAAAAAAAAAATTTATAGTAGGTACTGTAATGTATTCATACGCCTAGGAGTATAAGTACCTACTTATACTCCTAGTCATATAAATGACATTTAATGTAAATAAGTTATCACTTATATGACGTTTGAAGAAAAAGAATTTTATTAAACAACTGCCAGATTAAGAAACGTAACAATAACAGTAACAAAAACAATTTCAATGGGTTATTAAACATAAAGATGCTCTACCGGACCTCCATTTTCTTCAACACGTACCTATAAGTGTTCTTCGAAGTTTCTCTAATGCATCTGTTATGAATGCTGGGTTATTTTCATTTAAATTATTTATTTCATTCGTTATTATATCTTTAAGATGATTGAGGTTTTCAATTTGATGGCTGTATATATATACGGTTTTTTATATATCCCCAAAGAAACGCATCCATAGGTGTCAAATCGGGGCTGTTCGCTGGCCATTTAATTGGCGCATTTCTTCCAATCCATTCAGGAAACCTCTCATTTACGTGATTAAGCACATCACGAATATTGTGAGAAGGTGCCCCATCCTGTTGAAAAATGATATTTTGTAACATATTCAAAGGCAAATCGTCTAAATATTCTTCTAACTCGTTTTCCAAGAAATCTAAATAGCGGGGCCCATGTAAAACAGTATCAAAAAAATACGGACCAATAACTCGATCGCCCAGAATGCCACACCACACATTTACGGATTGTCGCCCTTGGAACTTAAATTCCCTATAAGAATGTGGATTTTCCCTTGCCCATTGTCTGGTATTTTTTCGATTAAACAGGCCACTCGTAGAAAAGGTAGACTCGTCAGTCTTCAAAAATTTGTTGTTTATGTTTATATTAATTCTATCTACAATCAGTTGGCAAAATGTGACCGGATTATCTTTTTGCATTTGGATAAGCTTTGTAGTGGGTTTAATCTTATATGGCTTTAAATCCCATTTTTTAAGCGTTCTTTGGACTTTCCCGTATGAGGTATTCTGAACATAATCTTCTGTTTCTTTTAATGCTTTTGAAATGTTTCTTATGGAATTATTTGGATTATCCTCTATGGCTAGCAAAATATTTAATTCTGCATTTTCATCTCCGTTCATAGTTCTTTTTTTCCTTTTTAAATTTGAAGTTTCTTCAAACTTACTATATATAGATGTGAACGTTCTTCGACTTGGGACATGCGTACCGGGATTATCTTCTATCATATTTCTAATGGCAGCGCGACAATTTAAATTATTTTTAATATAATAAGTTAAAATAATTTGTCTTTCTCTGCCTGAGTACGGCATTTTTACTTACTTAACAAGACAACTACAACAATATTGACATAATGTCACTATGGGTATTTATTTTCAACAAACATTTTGTTATCCTAAGGCTTCTTGATTTGTTGTTTAAAAAAATATTTGATGATAATGTTTCAAATGCGAATATTTAAGAAACGGTTGAATTTAGGTATCTGGTATGATATATCAATTATATTTAGAACTTTACAAGGAGTCGAAAAATAAATTCATATATAGGGTGATCCATTTGAAAAAAATACACTCTTCGTGTTTCCTTGTATACTGATCAAAGCCGAACTTTTACAAATCGTTAATAGGTTGGTACAAGACGTTTTGTATGCCCCTTATTTTTAACATATTCTTAAATATTAAACTCAAATTCTTTTCAGACATAAGCCACCAAGAAAATATTCAGTTGATGACCTGGCTGAGCAATACGGACATAGTTTTACGACTTCCTCCATACCATTGTATGTTCAATCCGATTGAACATATTTGACGGATTACCAAAAATTATTATAACACACATATTGGTCGAGATGGCAGTACAGAAACTGACTGTATCAATATGTGGAAAGAATCATTGCGTACTGCTACTCCTGATTTTCGGAAAAATGCAATTCGGCACACAGAAAGCGAGTTATTAAAATGGTATGAAAGAGAACATGTATTAGATAGACTGAACGTTCAACCCATTATTATTAAAGTAAATCAAAAGAGTGATTCAAGTGATTTGCCGATAATTGAAGATTCATCTTTGTATTATTAGTTAATTAATAATTAAGTAAATAAATTTGTGTTTATCTTTGTAAATTTATCTTGTTTTTATGAAAAAAACAAAACCACTGTAATCCCTCACTCAGTTATTTTGGTTACATTAATCTAGCAACACTGCCGATAACTGACGTCACTCGAAGGGTATGACGTGCAACGGAAATTGTTTTGCAAAGACTATATTTTTGTTTCAATAATTTGGAACCGTAAGAAACTTGAGTTCAAGCTTTTACCAATTGCATTAAGGTTAAAGTTAAATAAAGGTTCATCATTTTAAGTTTAACGATTAAGTACCGGTACTTTTGACACTGACTAACTCATTTGATAGACGATTAAAATAATCATGGTTTTCAATGTGCCAAAACCTATAGATTTATTTTGACATTGGCATATTCAAAACCCCGATTATTTTAATAATCAATTATCAAATGAGTTAACCAGTGTCAAAAGTACCGGCACTAAATGTACCTACCTTAAATACTGCTTTAATCCAACCCTGTGCGTAATGTAGGATTGCAAAGAATCTAAATTGTCATAGAGCTTCATTAATAGTTATTGGTTTTGAATCATAACATAACAACTAATTAAAATTTATTATGTCATTTATATTATTGCTTTTTTATTATTATGATATCATTAGAATCAAGTATGCTATTGTTTCTGTGTGGTATGTTTCAATTAATTGCTCCCAATGAATGAAACAGATTTGTGAATGAACTGTAATTGTTTTTTGCCAAAAGATAAATTGAAATGGTTTAAATTATTCTAACAGACAAAGTGAAATTTAATCCGTCTCGTACATTGTGTGGGATGAACTATTTTGACACGGTTATTTACTTGTGGTTAATTTCGTAATTTAATTCTTACACTTTATTTTAAACCTTTATATACCGATTTTAAGAGGTTACATACATACTACAGCCGCAGGAAAAAGTAACAATTCTAGGGATTTTTTAAGACAATGTAAAAAAAAATTGTTACAGGGCTAATAAAGTGTGACCCAAATTTGGCCCACATGTACAGGAATCTGTTTCAGACATAAACTATAGAGTGGCAAAAAAGTCGCGCATAATGCCTAATAACTTTTGCATTACCTCGTATACGAAAAAGTGATCTTGATGAAAGTTGTTCAGTAAATTATTCCCCGCATTTCTACCTGTATGAACTTTTTCTGTCATTTTTGATTTGGTTGCCATAGAGATCAACTTACCTTTTCATGGAACACCCTGCATATGATTGCATATTAGAATTCTACTGGAAAAGCTCTGAATTTTCTGTATTTCAAATTTCTATTTATGTAAAACCGTAACAAACTTTATAATAACAAAATAAATAGCCTAGAATATTGAACAACTTAACATCGGAATAATAAGCAAGTGAAACCTTCTCAGTGGATCAGGTGTTTAAAATGACGACCATTTTCTGCTAAGCAGAGCGCCAGTCGATCCCTGAACCCGTCTACAACGTTTAAAAGGAAGTTCTCTGGAATGGCCCGAATTTCAGCACTAATTCTGAGTTTTAAAGATTCTAAGTCATTTGGACGGTTAACGTAGACTTTGTTCTTTAAGTGTCCCCACAAAAAGATGTCTAGCGGGGTTAAGTCCGGGGATCGCGCTGGCCAGTCGATAACACCTCTCTGCCCCTCCAACGTCCTGTTGTTCGCATATGTATTGTCTAACATTTGCCGCATAATGCGCAGATGCTCCATCTTGCTGGAACCATACCTGTTCGTGTATGCCATTATTTACACCCGGTAAAACCATTCTGCAAGAAGGAATTATGTGATTCCTGAAGAGATCCAGATATTTTTCGCCATTTAAATTACCATCTATGAAAAAAGGTCCAACAATATGTCTACCAACTATAGCCGCCCAAACATTAACTTGTTCGGGCCTCTGAGTATGACCTTCCTGGAACCAGTGAGTATGTTCAGCAGACCAATAACGATAATTGTGTCTATTAACAATGTCATCTAAATGGAAAGTAGCTTCATCCGAGAAAATTATATTTGTTGCGAAGTTATTATCGTTATTGCGTCTTTCCATCATCAGCTCACAAAATTCAGCTCTTCTATCAAAATGCTCCTCGTTTAACTCGTGCACCAACTTTATCTTGTAGGGATTCAACTTCCCATGCTTAAACAACTTTTTCACTAACTGATGAGACACATTAAAATCCATTGCCATTGGCCTGGATGGTTATGTTGGATTTTCATGTATTGAGAGCATGATATCCAAAGCTTTGTCTCCCCCGGTTGATGATTTAGGTCGACCTGATCTGGCGGCTTCCCTAACACCGCCTGTTTCTCCAAATTTCTTTACCACTCGATACACCGTTGACTGATTTATTGGAGGCCTATTTGGATATAATTCATTGGAAAGTTGACAAACTTGATCCTGCGATCTCCTCATATTTCCGTAAATGCTCATTATTAAAATTTCAACTCGTTGTGCCTCATTCAAATGAACCATAATAATGTCAACAAATTAGAAATCAAGCAACAGAAAATTAAACAGGAACTTAAAATTGACATCTCTTAGGTCGCTGTCATAAAAACATGGTGGGTATTAGGCAGTAATAATTATAATTAGGAAGTTTTTCATTATTGAGCTGTCGTTATCTCGGAAACGCTTGCAGATAAGTGAAAATTTGAAATACAAAAAATTCAGAGTTTTCCCAGTAGAATCCAAATATGTAATCATATGCTGGGCGTTCCATTTAAGAAAAGTAAGTTAGTCTCTATAGCAACCAAACCAGAAATGATAGAAAAAATTCATACCGGTAGAAATGTGGGGAATGATTTACTGAACAACTTTCATATACGAGGTAATTCAAAAGTTATAGGCATTATGCGCGTCTATTTTGCCACTCTGAAAACGGCTGAATCCTTAAAATTTCTTTTTATTGGGTAAATGCAGGAACTTTGGGGGTACAATTTAAAATTATTTTGAAACATACCGGATGTCCCAAAAAAAAGATACATATCAAAGTTATATTTTTTTAAAGGGAACACCCTATATTTTATGACATTTTTGGATTCTAAGGACCAAACTAGGATAAGTTACTGTCATCTTCCCTATACCTAACTCTTTTAGTTTCTGAGATATTTTAGAATATGTAGAATTGCATAGTATATTTTAAAATTTAATATCTACTAGACACATTAATTTTGAAAATTCATATGAAACTCCAATTATCAGCTAAGTAAATGAAGTTCGTAAGTTAATAAAGTTTTGGTCAAAAAGATATACAGGGGCTTCAAAAAGTATTGTTTAATTTTAATTACATAGAAAGCAGGTTAACTTCTTTATTTTAAATGGAACACCCTGTATATTATTGGGGCAAATAATGGCAAATTAAGTTGTCTTTCAAAATGTATTATGGTTTCCTATACCTAACTTAAACAGTTTTCTAGTTTTTAAACATTATTTATTTAACTAACTAATTTTTTAACATTATAACAATATTTTTGACTAATCTATGTAGAATTCACTAATGTATAAAAAATATAAATTAAAGTAAGTGCTCAAAATGTTGACCATTCTTTTCAATACACCATAGGACTCTCTTTTCAAAGGACAATTTAACTTTAATTAACATCTCAGGAGTTATTGTTTGAAAGGCAGCTATTATCCGTTCTTTCATATTTTCTAGAGTTGTTGGCGGGATATCATAAACAATATTTTTGACATATCCCCACAGAAAGAAATCCAGACAAATTAGATCTGGTGACCTTGCCGGCCAGTTTTGTGGGCCGCCTCTCCCTATCCATTTGTTAGGAAAATGTGCATTTAGATATTGCCGCACATCTCTTTAAAAATGCGCAGGCGCCCCATCTAACTGTAGCCACATTCTCTCTCTTGTTTCTAATGGCACATTCTAAATCTTGACACAAAAATCTTCGAAATTTGATACCGTTTAAAGTGCCATCAAAAAAGTATGGACCTATTACATGTGATCCCACAATTCCACCCCAAACGTTAACTGACCATCTATGTTGGCGATCGAGAGTACGAAAAAAATTGGGATTGCAGTCGCTATAGTAGTGAAAGTTGTGTCTATTGACTAGCCCGTTGTTATGAAAAGTCGATTCATCGGAAAATAAAACATAGTCAAAGAAGTTTTCCTCCTCTCCTTGACTGTCAAGAACCCATAAACAAAATTCAAGTCTTCGGTGAAAATCCATTTCGTATAGTGCTTGGTGCAGTTGAATGTGGTATGGGTAAAATTTATGTTTTTTAAATATTCTAGAGATACTTCGTCTGCTTATATTTGTATCTTGAAAAATTTTCCGTTGGCTTATATGGGGGTTTTCAATAGCAGAGCCAATCACAAGAAATTCATTTTATTCATTTCCCAATATGGGTTTTCGCCTGTTTACCTTTTCGTAAGCGACACTACCAGTTCTTCGAAATGTTTCTAGAAAACTTTTAAATACGGCTCTGTTTGGATGGTTTCGCTCGGGAAACTTTTGAGCGTAAAGCCTTGATGCCAAAAAGCAGTTTTCTTCGCACTCACCAGCTACCAATATCAATATCAACACTTTATTTTCACGCACATAACAAAATAGACAATTGAATTATAAACGAATATGGCCGCTGTTTCAAAGCCACCCTGATATTTCAAAAAAAGTTTTGAATAAAAATATGAAAGTAAATTCTCATTATAAAATTTAAAAAATGGAAAAACTATTAAAGGTAGGTATCGCAAATCTTTTTAATGGATAATATAATTTAACTTAACCAATATTAATACAAAAATTCATTGTAGGTAACAACGACCCTGTCGCGCCAGCCTAATTGTGTTAAAATGTCTTAACTGATGTACTTTTAAAAATAAATTATTTAAAACCTAAAAACTATTAAAGATAGATATAGGGAACCCCAATACATTTGGAAAGATAACTTAATTTGCCATTATTTGCCGCAATATTATACAGGGTGTTCCATTTAAAATAAAGAAGTTAACCTGCTTTCTATGTAATTAAAATTAAACATTACTTTTTGAACCCCCTGTATATCTTTTTGACCAAAACTTTATTAACTTACGAACTTCGTTTACTTAGCTAATAATTGGAGTTTCATATGAATTTTCAAAATTAATGTGTCTAGTAGATATTAAATTTTAAAATATACTATGCAATTCTAAATATTCTATTAGGTATAGGAAAGATGACAGTAACTTATCCTAGTTTGGTCCTTAGAATCCAAAAATGTCATAAAATATAGGGTGTTCCATTAAAAAAAATATAACTTTGATATGGATCTTTTTTTTGGGACATCCGGTATGTTTCAAAATAATTTTAAATTGTACCCCCAAAGTTCCTGCATTTACCCAATAAAAAGAAACTTTAATGATTCAGCCGTTTTTCATTAAACGACCGCGTCGTATAGGGTGCGCCACCCTGTATAAATGACTTGCATATTAGAGAGAATAATGTTTTCATAACACAGAGGCGACTTTTGAGAAAATTGGTTCAACCAAAATAAGTTAATTTTAAAGAATAACAAAACTTGTATTATATTTTTTAGGACTAAACAAAGTAACTTAAATTTACCCGAGCATTTAACTGTTATTATGACTAAAAAAAAGTCCGATATAAAACTAAATACTACCTCTGGAGAAATATCAGATCCTAAAAAAATAGCGGATTATTTTTCCTCCTACTTTTCGACAATAACTCATATAAAATTAGACGAAAAGTTCCCCAATGCAAGATCAAGTCAATGCTCTCTGCCTATTACGGAGGTGTGTCACAGTTTTTACTTTCAACCCTGTGATAGCAATGAAATTTTATCTATAATTAACAATATGAAAAACAAACATAGTGTAGGTAGGGATGAGGTATCTGAAAAATAATAAAAGCAATAAAAAATGCCATTGCTGGTCCAATGGCCTATCTAATAAATAAATCAGTAGAGATTGGTGTTTTTCCGGAGCAATTAAAAATTGGCAAAGTAATACCCATTTATAAAAACAAAGAAAAAACCAATGCTGAAAATTATAGGCCGATAACTATCTTAAACACACTATCTAAGGTATTCGAGAGGGTATATTACAATCGCCTAATATTGTTCCTGGATAAATACGGGATACTTTCACCGTCCCAGCATGGTTTTCGAGCGAATAGGTCGACAGAGGGAGCTGCGTGCGACCTTCTACAGACTGTGTACGCAAATATTGATGCTGGACGTTGTGTGGCGGGTCTCTTTTTCGACCTATCACGCGCGTTTGATAGTTTGGTTATAGGCTTTATTTTACAGAAACTATCAGCTAATGAAGTTAGAGGAGAAATGTTGAATCTATTGTCCTCGTATTTAACAGATAGGAAATTTTATGTACAGGTTGAAAACCAAACTTCTGATATGGTGGATAGTGATATAGGAGTCCCCCAGGGGTCTGTGCTGGGACCACTAATGTTTCTTATTTTTATTAACGAAATGCCAAATTACATGCAGAACGGCAAAGTAATCATGTTTGCTGATGACACATCGGTGGTGGCCACGGCACGGACGTCGGGGGAACTTCATGACCTAGTACTAAGCATCGTTAGTGATTTCAATGAGTGGTGTAAAAGAAACAATTTAATTCTAAACATGCAGAAGACTGTGTTTGTCAATTTCAGATGTAGGACTAATTCACCAAATACAACTGTGAACCTAATAAGTGCTGCGGAGGGCTGCAGGTTCCTTGGTTTATATGTGGACCAATTTCTATCATGGGAATCGCATGTGGATCACGTCGCGAAAAACTGTAGCACTGCATACTTTGCCATGCGTCAACTGAAACACTTACTTGAAGAGAGGGCACTGTTGCAGGCGTATTTTTCTATGGTTTATAGTCAACTTAACTATAATGTTATACTTTGAGGCAATTCAACTAATTCTAAAAGAATATTTTTAATCCAAAAGCAAATAATTCGACTCGTATATGAATTAAGAATGATAGATAGTTGTAAACCAGTGTTTCTCGATAAAAAAATCATGACATTCCCATGTATATATATACAGTGACCGGCAGAAAGTGCGCAGCATATGGGAAAGTTTTTTATCTTTAAGTTTAGAAAATTAATTTTATTTTCGATAGGTTCTGCATGTTCTCAAACCAAAATAACACCCATTAAATCCGGTAAAAGTCTTATGGTATACGAGGTAGGATCAAAAATTTGAAATTTCGCTAAGAGTAAAGTACCTCTATCTTTCATTTTAGAATATTTTTTTACTAAGAATTATTGTTTTAATTTCAAAGTTATACCCAAATTCCAAATTTCGCTTATTTTGGACAAAAAAATGGATTTAATCGTGTTTTCTGAATAACCCTGTATAAAAAATAAATGGCAACCGAACAGTCCGAAAATAAGATTTTCTGCAGACTTTGTTAGAGGTAACCGTCGATCATAAGTCCGATTAGTTTGTTTTCATAATATTATGGCTTTTTAAAATAAAAACATAAAAATATTAAATATTTTTGCTGCACACCGTATTTAATTTTCTGAGGGAACAAGTTAATTTCATCTAACTGATATTTTTTTATTTACTTTGACTTAAAGCATCTCCTAAATAGCTTTTTACACATTAAAGTATGCATAGAAAGTTGCCTTTTGATTTATAAAGAAAACAATTTAAATTAAAAATATATTTTGAACGGATTTTATTTCTCACGCAAAATAAGGATCAATAATATATTTTGTACACATTTTAAATAATTTTAAAATAATGTTTCTTCAAAAACTGATTTTTTATGCCCCAAGGGCAAGCTTAAAGCCTAGAAATAATAACACAAATTAATTTCCTTCTCATAATCTATACTATTTAAGATCAAAGCAGCCATGAAAACAAGTCAAACATTGAAATTAAATTAATGACATTTAGTTAGTTCTGCTATAAAAATGGAAGTTGAAAAGTTGTCTTTACAGGAGAAGATTGCAATAGTTTTAATTCATGGTGACAATTATCACAGTTATCGCGAGACAGCAATTATTTTTAACAATAGATACAATAAAAATGTTCACAATTCCACTATATTTAGAATTGTCAATAAATTTAAACAAAGTGGATCGGTGGAAAATAAGTATAAAACTGTCCATAGAAAAACTGCAGTTACGGAAGAAAACGCTTTAAATGTTTTGTTGTCAGTAAATGAAGTTCCTACAATGCCGTTGTCCGAAAGAGAAGAACAAGTTGGTATTTCAGAAAAGTCTATTAGAAGAATATTTAAGAATCACAAGTATTTACCATATAAACCCAAATTTCTACATACCCTTCAAGATAGGGATCTAGATGCAAGGCTTGACTTTTGCTTTTGGTTTCAAGGCAAAAAAGAAGATGATCCACATTTTGGAAATAGTATATTATTTACTGACGAAGCAACCTTCACAAGCAACGGCACTGTAAGTTCCCAAAATTGCAGGTGGTGGGCTGACCAAAACCCCCATTTTATAATTAAATGTAAAGATCAATATTCTTTTAAGACCAACGTTTGGTGTGGTATATTAAATACTCAAATAGTGGGGCCATATTTCTTCAAAGAAAATTTAAATGGCGCTAGATATTTAAACTTCTTGCAGAATGAAATAAGCGATTTTCTCGATGATCTGCCCTTAAACTTAAGAGAAAATCTGTATTTCCAACAAGATGGTCCTTCTATTCATAGTACCTTACAAGTAAAGGAATGGTTAAGTCAACAATTTTACAACAAATGGATTGGGCGGTTTTCAGAAAATTCCTGGCCTGCAAGATCGCCGGATATTACTCCTCTAGACTTCTTTCTCTGGGGTTACGTAAAAAACCAGGTGTATAAGTATCGGCCTTTCAGAAATTTGGACCATCTGGAAAATGTTATAAGACAGTGTATCGCTAGAATCAATCCGGCTTTTTTAAGGAACGTAGCCAAAGAATTTAACAAAAGAACTATAAAATGTATATAAAATGGAGGAGGACATGTAGAAATATAAAGGTATAATAATTATTGTTAATGTAAATAGTCTTAATTAGCATTTTTTGTTTCCTGTTGGTTTAAGGAATGTATTACCTATTAGTTGGATTATCCTAAAAGTGTATTTAATAAATGAAAATAACCTATATTGATCCTTATTTTGCGTGAGAAATAAAATCCATTCAAAATATATTTTTAATTTAAATTTTTTTCTTTATAAATCAAAAGGAAACTTTCTATGCATACTTCAATGTATAAAAAACTATTTAGGAGATGCTTTAAGTCAAAGTAAATAAAAAAATATCAGTTAGGTGAAATTAACTTGTTGCCTCAGAAAATAAAATACGGTGTGCAGCAAAAATATTTATTATTTTTATGTTTCTATTTTAAAAAGCCATAATATTATGAAAATAAACTAATCGGACTTATGATCGACGGTTATCTCTAACAAAGTCTGCAGAAAATCTTATTTTCGTACTGTTCGGTTGCCATTTATTTTTTATACAGGGTTATTCAGAAAACACGATTAAATCCATTTTTTTGTCCAAAATAAGCGAAATTTGGAATTTGGGTATAACTTTGAAATTAAAACAATAATTCTTAGTAAAAAAATATTCTAAAATGAAAGATGGAGGTACTCTACTCTTAGCGGAATTTCAAATTTTTGATCCTACCTCGTATACCATAAGACTTTTACCGGATTTAATGGGTGTTATTTTGGTTTGAGAACATGCAGAACCTATCTAAAATAAAGTTAATTTTATAAACTTAAAGATAAAAAACTTTCCCATATGCTGCGCACTTTCTGGCGGTCACTGTATATATAAGCTACTAATGTATATAAAAAAAAATGAAAGCAAATTTACAACAAACTCGTGCTTTCACAAACACCCAACCAGAAAAGCTAGTGATCTATCTATAATAAAGCATAACCTACCAAAGTTCGAAAAGTCACCAGACTATGCTGGCCTCACTTTATTTAATAAAGTACCACAGGAAACAAGACTTCTAAATGAAAACAAATTAAAAAAAAAACAATAAAGAATTTTCTGGTTGGTAATGATATATACGAATTTTAAAAATAATTAATTGTTTTTTTGTTTTGTAACTTTGCATATTTATTGACGTGTACACCCATCTATGATGGCTGCTTTTGCAAGTATGAATAAATGATTTGATTTGATTTTGGTTAGTGAAACTGACCTGAAAATCGAAAGGGATACAAAATTCTTAGGAATGACTATCAATAAGTTCTTATCACGGGAGTGTCATATAAATTCACTATGTTCAAAAATCGGCACTATCCGGTATGGAATAAGGATTGTGTCATGATACATGAATAACCACATAATAAAGGTTTTGTATCACGCAAACTGTAAATCGGTTATAAGATATGGAATCATTTTTTGGGGTAGTAGCTTAGGTTAGGTTAGTTTAGGTTAGAGTGGCAGACTTCTGGTATGTCCAGACAGTCTCACGTAGTCCTATAAGGACAATTGTGATACCACACATTTTTCGCGGAACCTATTGGCATCAGCAGATGGCTAGTGCGAAGTACAACGCAGAAGAATCTTAGCAGCTGACTCGAACCAGCCACTACTATTAATAAACCTAGTAAGTCGACCCAGTTGTAAGCTGCTTACTTCCTGCAGATTATTGAAGAATGGTGAATGACATTAAAAATTCTTCGTGCAATACTTTCTTCCTATTCTTCGTCTCTGCAACTTCAGGAGTCGTTAGCTGGTATTTGCATACGTTCGGCATGTCCACCGAAAATACAGTGTCCGGTAACCACGGCAGTGATATCTCTTAGCTCCTTCCAATTGTGTTGTAATTAGCGCTGGGCGATATTGAAAATCCAATATCGAATATCGATATTTAAAAAAATATCGATATAGTCGATATATCGATATAGTCGATATATCGATATATTCGATGTATCGATATATCGATATATTCGATATATCGATATATTCGATATATTCGATATATCGATTTTTTTGTGTAAAAATATCGTTATTCGATATATCGAATTGTTGCCCACCCCCCACCCCACCATAAAACATATTATTAGCTTTATTATTTTACTTTTCGTGAATCTGTCAATTTTTTTGCTGTACATTGAAAAGAACTGTACTAAGGAAGCTGAAATAATAGCAAAATTTTGTCAGGAAATTAGGATGGTTTAATAAACAGTGAGTATTTAAACATAATACAACCGTAAATACCTTTTATAACAAAATAATCAAAATAAATACCGTCCTTTGCACCGCATTGCTAATCCAGAAGTAAAATTAATCTATAGTATGACACTTTTAGTCATTTACATGGCAAAACTGGCGACCTAAACACAGATTAATTTTTACCTTACATTAGTAATGCGTAGCGCTGGGCGATATTGAAAATTCAATATCGAATATCGATATTTAAAAAAATATCGATATAGTCGATATATCGATATAGTCGATATATCGATATATTCGATGTATCGATATATCGATATATTCGATATATCGATATATCGATATTTTAATTTTTAAATATCGTCATTCGATATATCGATATATCGATAAAAATATCGATATATCGAATTTTTGCCCACCCCTAGTTGTAATAACGCTCATGGCTCAAAGGCTCCTTCAATGTCCAGGAAAGTTCCTAGAGTGTACTGCTTATTTTTAAGTGATTTTTCAATGACGCCTACCACCGTACGTAGCGCTGTTTTCACTGATTTGCCTTTAGTATTGGCGTGGTGAGACGTGCTCAGCTCTCCTTCTGGTATTGAGTTTTTGATATACAGGGCTTTCATTTCAAAACTAGCCACCCGGAATAACTTTTAAAATACTTGAAGAAGAATTTAACAAAAAAACACGTCAACTTAGATTTACTGGGGGACATGTTTTACATGTATTTGCGACTCTGTAGTTTCAACCCCTAACGAGGGGCGAAAGGCACATAAAAAATTTCAAATGGTAAGGGGTATTGAGTGATAGTTCACTTGAAAGCCCTTTTTATTAGCAGTCTTTTGGCGCTTCATTTTTCAAAAGCGTATTATTTGTTTTCAAGTTATGCCCCTTTAAAGTTTAAAAATAAAAATTCGACATTTTAGTGAAAACTATTTAATATTAGCTTTAGAATGAACTCGTGCTTACCTACTTACTTCAACACGTGTTCAAAATGCCCACTTAAAACAGTTTCTGAAGTTCTGAGCCACCCCTAATAGGGGATGGGAATCACATTAAAATTTCAAATAGAAAGAGGTATTGAGTGATTATCCGTTTTTCAATCAGAAATTTTTTGTTCAAATTATACCCTTAGAACCTAAAAATGCTAAATTTTCAACTTTTATAAGTTGTTAAAAAAGCAGCAAATTCCTTAAATGTAAACATTCAGATAAATACGTAAAAAAATTAAAGGTGTTTGATAGCAAATGTTAGTTTTACCACATTTTAAAACGGTTTAGTTTTGAACTTGATTTCGTTGTGTATTGACCATCGAATTTCGACGACAATGGTTTACTCGTTACAAGAGAGAATTGAACTAATTTTAATTTACGGGGAAGAACAGCCATGTGCACGTAGAACAGCCGGGTGTTTAATCAAAGGTATCCAGACAAAAATGTTGGGCACCAATATGTATTAAATTTGATTAATACATTTCAAGAAACTGGAAGTGTACGCAATAAAACTGTGAAGATCCTAGAGTCTTAAATGAAGCCGCACAAGCAGAAATTTTAGGTCATTTTGCCATAGATCCCCAAACATCCATACCGAAAGTCTCAATATTAACAAACGCTTCAGTCGGCTCTGTGCATAAAGCCTTACGATTCAATAAATGTTTCCCTTACAAAATACAACTTTTACAACAGTTAGGGGAGGATGACTATGACAGAAGAATGGAATTTTGTGAATTAATGAGTGAAAGGGCAAATACAGATCCTAATTTAATTAAAAACATTTGCTTTAGTGACGAGTCAACTTTCTTTTTAAATGGGTTTGTTAATAAACACAATTGCAGATATTGAGACAATGAAAATCCACATGTTTTTTGTGAAGAGCATACACAATTTCCTCAGAAAATAAATGTATGGGCCGGAATTCTTGGTAATACAATTATTGGTCCGATATTTATGGAAAAAAAATTTAACCGGTGAAGTGTATTTAAATGTATTAGAAAATGTGATAGATCCTCTTATAACGGACTCTCTGGAAAATCAAATTGATGAAGATGGAAATTTATTACTAGATGAAGAAAATTTAACTTTTCAACAGGACGAAGCCCCTCCACATTATGCTATGCCTGTGCGAAATTGGCTTAATGACAGATTTCCAGGCAAATGGATTGGAAGAAGGGGCGCTATAAAATGGCCAGCGAGATCACCAGACTTAACGCCCCTTGACTTTTTCTTATGGGGACATCTAAAGACAATGGTTAGGCGTAGAATAGGGGAGGCCTGTGAACAGATTACCCACGAGACATTTCAAAACGTGCGTAAGGAGTTCAAGCAGCGGCTTTACGATTGCCTTACCAATAATGGTGGGCATTTTGAACATCTGTTAAAATAAGTAAGTAAAATTTTACTAAAATATCAAGGTTAACTTTTTAAATTTTACAAGGGCATAACTTGGAAACAAATAATCCGCTTTTAAAAAATGAAGCACCAAAAGACTGCTAATGAAAAGGGGTTTCAAGTAAACTATTACTCAATACCCCTTACCATTTGAAATTTTTATGTGCCTTTCGCCCCTCGTTAGGGGTTGAAACTACAGAGTCGCGAGTGAAAGGGCAAATACAGATCCTAATTTAATTAAAAACATTTGCTTTAGTGACGAGTCAACTTTCTTTTTAAATGGGTTTGTTAATAAACACAATTGCAGATATTGAGACAATGAAAATCCACATGTTTTTCGTGAAGAGCATACACAATTTCCTCAGAAAATAAATGTATGGGCCGGAATTCTTGGTAATAAAATTATTGGTCCGATATTTATGGAAAAAAAATTTAACCGCTGAAGTGTATTTAAATGTATTAGAAAATGTGATAGATCCTCTTATAACGGACTCTCTGGAAAATCAAATTGATGAAGATGGAAATTTATTACTAGATGAAGAAAATTTAACTTTTCAACAGGACGAAGCCCCTCCACATTATGCTATGCCTGTGCGAAATTGGCTTAATGACAGATTTCCAGGCAAATGGATTGGAAGAAGGGGCGCTATAAAATGGCCAGCGAGATCACCAGACTTAACGCCCCTTGACTTTTTCTTATGGGGACATCTAAAGACAATGGTTAGGCGTAGAATAGGGGAGGCCTGTGAACAGATTACCCACGAGACATTTCAAAACGTGCGTAAGGAGTTCAAGCAGCGGCTTTACGATTGCCTTACCAATAATGGTGGGCATTTTGAACATCTGTTAAAATAAGTAAGTAAAATTTTACTAAAATATCAAGGTTAACTTTTTAAATTTTACAAGGGCATAACTTGGAAATAAATAATCCGCTTTTAAAAAATGAAGCACCAAAAGACTGCTAATGAAAAGGGGTTTCAAGTAAACTATTACTCAATACCCCTTACCATTTGAAATTTTTATGTGCCTTTCGCCCCTCGTTAGGGGTTGAAACTACAGAGTCGCGAGTGAAAGGGCAAATACAGATCCTAATTTAATTAAAAACATTTGCTTTAGTGACGAGTCAACTTTCTTTTTAAATGGGTTTGTTAATAAACACAATTGCAGATATTGAGACAATGAAAATCCACATGTTTTTCGTGAAGAGCATACACAATTTCCTCAGAAAATAAATGTATGGGCCGGAATTCTTGGTAACAAAATTATTGGTCCGATATTTATGGAAAAAAATTTAACCGGTGAAGTGTATTTAAATGTATTAGAAAATGTGATAGATCCTCTTATAACGGACTCTCTGGAAAATCAAATTGATGAAGATGGAAATTTATTACTAGATGAAGAAAATTTAATTTTTCAACAGGACGGAGCCCCTCCACATTATGCTATGCCTGTGCGAAATTGGCTTAATGACAGATTTCCAGGCAAATGGATTGGAAGAAGGGGCGCTATAAAATGGCCAGCGAGATCACCAGACTTAACGCTCCTTGACTTTTTCTTATGGGGACATCTAAAGACAATGGTTAGGCGTAGAATAGGGGAGGCCTGTGAACAGATTACCCACGAGACATTTCAAAACGTGCGTAAGGAGTTCAAGCAGCGGCTTTACGATTGCCTTGCCAATAATGGTGGGCATTTTGAACATCTGTTAAAATAAGTAAGTAAAATTTTACTAAAATATCAAGGTTAACTTTTTAAATTTTAAAAGGGCATAACTTGGAAACAAATAATCCGCTTTGAAAAAATGAAGCACCAAAAGACTGCTAATGAAAAGGGGTTTCAAGTGAACTATTACTCAATACCCCTTACCATTTGAAATTTTTTATGTGCCTTTCGCCCCTCGTTAGGGGTTGAAACTACAGAGTCGCAAATACATGTAAAACATGTCCCCCAGTAAATCTAAGTTGACGTGTTTCTTTTGTTAAATTCTTCTTCAAGTATTTTAAAAGTTATTCTGGGTGGCTAGTTTTGAAATGAAAGCCCTGTATAAATCTAATTGCCGCTTTAGCGTTTTAATAAGAAACGAAGATAGGCTAATCGGTCTGAAGTCGTTGTCGGTTGTATGACTGCTTTTCCAGCCTTGGTATGAAGATTATTTTTATCGTATTCCAGTTCGCAGGCATGTGTGTACGGTACAAGCTGTTTCTGTATATCACCAAAAGTCAGGAAATTATGACGTTTTTTCCCCTTTGTAGCATGACGGGCATTATTCCGTCTAGTCCGGGTGATTTGTAGAGTTCAAATGAGTCTATCGCCCATTCAAGCAATCCGGGGCACCTCCTCGATCAAAGGAAGCTACCGCTGCCAGTGTATTCTCAGGAAAATGGGAGTCCATCAGGGGGCTTAGTAGATTTCGTAATTCAAAGAAGAAAAGTGAGAACAAAAAAAAAATATTTAAATATTTTGAAACATGTAGAGGAGCTTTTAGAGAATTAGGAATAATGACAGTATATGCGTTGTATATTTCTAAGTGTTTGATGTTTGTGTATAAGAACGAAGAAAGTTTTCAAGAGCTGAGTTGTTATGTTTATAATACAAGAACGGTAAATCCACTACATCGTTCAACTGAAAAAAGTCCGTATTATACGCGTATTAATAAATTGTCTAATAAGTTGCCGATATCAATTAAATGCTTAGGTAGTATAAAGATCTGGAAAGAAACTATCAAATAATTGTTAATCGATAGTAAACCGTATACATTGGCGGAATTTCTCAGACGTAATTTATAATGTTTATATACTTTCTTTTCTGCGACTTCATTTCTTTTTATGTATTGCTTTGTAAGTAATTATAATCTGAAATAAAGAACTATTATTATTTTATAATTATTATTATTATTATAACCAGCTACCCTCAATAATGCCTGATTGGAAACTTTAAAAAAATAGTTCAATTTGTGCAAATGGATGCAGAACGGGCGTTAGAAGATATAATCGATTCCCCTACTATGTCGCATCTAATAACACCTTTGCTGTCAAATCAATTTAAATAATTATTCAGGTCACCGTTCGCGGTTCCGTTGCATATTTTACTTAGGTAGTATGGGCTTTATTAGGAAAGTAGAGCCGACATACGATAAGGTGGTAATACTCCCATAAAATACGTTAAAGTTTATTAAAATATTTTGCATGCAGATATTGGTTTATACTTTATACCTAAACAGAATTCGACGACGAACAAAAACTAATGACAATATAGTAGGTATGAATAGTATGGGGTGGATTACCGTCCGTGTTAAAGTTTGGCCTTTACTCTAAAAGTGTTTATTAGGGGACTTAAAATAAGTAGTAAGGTAGGATAAGGGTCCAGGCATCCTTCTTTAAAAAGTACCCTAAAACCACCCCCAAAGGTACATTAATTTAGTTTTTTGCGATTATCTCGAAAATCACTAATTTTCTGGCAAAATGACAGGGGTAATAATGTAAAGAGCATAAAATTTCCTAACATTTGGTACCTATATAATGTGTTTATTTTTCCACAAAGGATTATTCGTAAAACTACCCTGAAAGTGTTGCCAAAGCTGCATTCTTAATTATTTTTTATTTTTTTGAAAACTTTGATGGGCGTAACATTTTTAGTTAAATATGTAAGTAAGAGACAGGTTAAACATGAAAATAATTAAATATTTAAAATATAGAAGCACACAAACAAAAAGCAAGTGTATGTCAAGACTTCAAACATTTTAAATAGCAAAAGAATACTACTTGGCAAGTGGTAATCATAATATGACATAATATAGATATGCATATATGTGAGAACTTTGTTCTCTAGCCACTTGCTGAGATCTTATACAATAAGGATTAACCAAATTATGCTAAAACATCTATTCTCTGGGCTACATGCCCCAACGAGCGCTGAATTATATAGCAAAATTAAAACTACCGGAAAAGAAAGAAATAAATCTTTATTTCCAATGATAGGATGCTACACTGCTACTACCTGTAGACCGGTTTCGAACTCTTTGGTTCTCGTCATTACAGGGCAAGTATGACAAGCGAGCATAAAAAAAAAACTTCCATGTACCTTACTATGTAAATTGTATGTGGGAATTCTTAATTTAAAGTTATTTTTTGTTTTATATACTTATATCTTTCACATATTAACTAAAAATTTGTAGGTTAAGTTCTTTTTTTTATGCATGGTCTACCACCCTTCTTGCAGCCACATTTTACTAGTTTCTCGTAAGCTTTACTAACCTGAGGAATGGATATCCATTTTGGAGTGAGTTGCCCGATATAATTGAATTATTCACTTTTTGCAACGCAAGGAATGCGTTTTTTTTTATCTCCCTCTTATCGACGATATGAAATCGCATCCCGTCAAGGTTGACAATAATGGCAAAGCACGGGTAAGTTTTGGCCCCAAGGTGTGACAACAGTTTTCAATATTTAACGTTTTTTGGTTCTTTCCCGTTCCAAAACATATGTTTATTGAACAATCATTACTGAGATGTTGGAAATACTCAAAATAATACATCAGGATAACAATAACATCGGAATCTACGCTGTTTACAAGAACAGTTTTTGAACCTGTTTTTAGGGCATGAATTATATGAAGAACAATTTTTGTATCTGCCTCTTCATGATCACAACTTTTAAGCATTTCTGTTCCTGGGCCAACGTGTCGTACAGTATTTTCAAATGTTATGTAAAGATCGCACTGGGGTGTTAATTTAGTCTTCCAGCAAGCCGCTGTACTTAGATATGGATATGGATATACACCCTTATTTTGTAAGTTTCGGAGAAATTCTGACCATTTCTTGGGTATTTTTGTACTAGGGCTAATTCTAATTCTTGCGCTGGTACCATGATTTTCTCTTGTATCCGATTTAATAGATGTAGATGAATACGAAAAATTAGCCTAATATGGCAGAAATTATATATTTTTTATTTTTACTCCCTTTTTTTTGACTATTTATCTACTGAATATAGATCCCGATATACACACTATACAGGGTGTCTCACGGTGACCGTCTATTAGAATATTTCGGAAAGTAATGCGTCTTGAATCCTGCAAATTTGGATTTTGGGGTTTGAAGAGACGATCTCTTCAGGGAAAAAACGGCGACTTTTTGCGAGTTCCGGTCATGCCGGAAGATGCCTCAAACTTGCCTACCTTAAATGAAACACCCTATATATAATATACTTTTTGTGTGTTCCTTTTTTATTACCAATAACTTTTATTAAAAATATTTTTACCCTACTCTATCCGTTTCTGAGATACAAATTATGTTCCTCAAATTTTGACCTTTACCAGGGTGTCACCTAAAATTGAATATATTTTCAAAGATAAAAGAGAGAAACTCAAAATTTAGGTTGTGGCATTAGATAGTATGGTGCTAGATAATGTATTGTCGGAAAATAAAATTTTGTATACAGGGAAGTGGAAAAGTAACAATTTTTGATCTTTATCAAAAAATTATCAGAACTTCATTTTCTTAAATACGATGCAATGTTGCTAGTTCATTGAATGGATAGGCGATAACATTTCCTATATATCCATATATATGGTATTCCTATACCTAACTAGTATAGTTGTAAACTTATTTACGGTGTTTCGCAGAATCCTCCAAATATCAACCAGTTTTATTGATTTTTGGCAAGAAGGCCATGATAAACAAAAAAAGAATACGTATCTATACAGACGCGTGTCATTGTCAGTTGCCATTATTTATTTATCGACGTTTTGATACCGAGTTTATTCCAGAAAAATATTGTTGAAAAATGGAAAATAATACGTATACAAATGCTGACATATTAAATTTATTTTTTATTCATGGCGAGTGCAACAGAATCATAAGTCGATCACGCAGAGTTTTCAACGAAAGGTATCCGAATTTAATACCAATGACCAGAACAAAATTTAGAAACATTATGAAAAATCATCTTAATTATGGAAAGATTAATGCAGAAAGAATTTTACCCAGGCCAATAACAAATCAATGTGTTGGCCTATTTTCATGTTTATTCAGAAGCCTCTACTCGCGCGGCAGAATATGATGTAGGAGTTTCGCGACCATCTGTTCAAAGAATTTTAGCAAAACATGGTATGCATCCCTATAAGTTCAACCTTCTTCAATCTCTGCAACCCGGGGACGCACCACAACGTAAAGAGTTATGTGAAATGATTTTAGTAAGAACACAAGAAGATCCAGCATTTTTACGTAAAATTATATGGACAGACGAATCAAAATTCACAAGAGAAGGTATTTTTAATAGACATAATTCTCATTACTGGGGCACTGAAAATCCTCACGTTATTCGAGAAAGAAATTTTCAAAGTAAATTTAGTGTAAATGTACTTGCTTTATGGCACACATTTCAAAATGACAACTTTATTTGACAGTCATCTTTTACCTTGACTGGTGCCCGCAAATACGGGGCCATAAAAAGGAGAAATAGTTAAAAAGAAATCGGCGATAACCCGTAAACGGGCTCATCAAAAATATCTAAAGTTATTCTTTTGAATGTGGGTTTTAGTGCTCTTTAATAAACCTAAATAGAATTTTTCTCTAAAATAATTAGGAAAGCCAATAATTGACCCCATTTAAAATTACATGGGATTTCCTATGTCCCGCTCGACGATGCAACACCCGGTATAGGGATACCATACATAAATAGATAGGAAATGTTATCGCCTATCCATTTAATGAACTAGCAACATAGCATCGTATTTAAAAAAATGAGGTTTTATTAATTTTTGATAAAGATCAAAAATTGTTACTTTTCCACTTCCCTGTATATAATATATTATCTAGCACCTTACTATCTAATGCTACAACCTAAATTTCGAGTTTGTCTCTTTTATCTTTAGAAAGATATTCAATTTTAGGTGACCCTGTTCAAGGTCAAAATTTGAGGAAAATAATTTTTATCTCAGAAACGGAGAGTAGGGTAAAAATATGTTTAATAAAAGTTATTGAAAATAAAGAAAGGAATACACAAAAAGTATATTATATAGGGTGTTTCATTTAAAATAAGCAAGTTTGAAACATCTTATGGCATAACCGGAACTCGCACAAGGTCGCCGTTATTTCCCCTGAGGAGAGCGTCTCTTTAAACCCCAATATCCAAATTTGCAGGATTCAAATCGCATTACTTTCCGAAATATTCTAATGGACGGTCACCGTGAGATACCCTGTATAGTGGCCCTCATTTGGTATAGCCATAAAAAAAATATTTTTCTTGTTTTCATTGGTTTTGTTAAAATATGAACTTTTTTTCATATTTTTTTAATGAAAAATGTAATTTCCGGACACCCTGTATATTTCCATTGCTTTCTCGTGTATTGCGCAAATCCTCTATTACTACGGTATATCTAATAACACGTATAAGTACCTGCCGTTTGTTAATAATTATAATGGATACGAGCGATCTTCGGCCCGATAACCATCTTGGCGAAATATAATGAGCGATCGCGTTTTCTAATCGAGAGCTCCTAGTCTAGCGGAAAATTTAAATGTTACAATTTTCCCCAAGGGCCATTGAACTCCTATAGGAAATAGATTTGTCTAATACCATTTTAGAAAATGCACATTCCACAACTAGAAATTTTGTTGGTTGAAGTTGCTTTACTTTAGATAAACTTAAATAAAGCTAGAACAAGATGAATCCAACATAAATATTAGAACACAGTGTCCAGAGGATAGGTCGATTCTAGTTCAAAGTGCCAGACGAAAGCATTTTTAAATAATGGAAAAATAATTGCAATATTTTACGCTGGATCACCAACTACGGGCACAGCAGATACTAAGGACATATCCAGTCCAAAATTTGCAAGAGCCAACTGATAACATCGTCCCACTGACAGACTTCGGAGAGGGGTTCTCTGTGCTCATTCCGACTAGTGAATAGTGGGAGGGCAATCAGTAACAATGGAGACGAATCACTCCATTTTCACAGACGGTTCAAAAATGGACTTCGGACTGGGAGCTAGTATCTTCTCTGAGAGCATGCAGATACAGAGGTCATATAAACTTCTGCACTACTGCAGCAGTTTCAAGCAGAAGTTACGGCAGAAGATAAAGCAGTAAAAATTCTGCAGGAACAACCAGACCTGAGAGCAGCTGCGTCAATAGCTATCTACAGCGTGGGCAAAAAGAATGGAACACCCACAATATTTTCATAATCATGTATATTTTCGAAAAACGCTCGGACCCGTCGATTTTATTTATCATTTTTACAAATTTTGACAATTCTTAGTATTTTACAGGATTGCTTAAGAAGTCGGGGCACACGTCAACTTTAATTTTTTAAATGAAATACCCCAAATTTTATTCGATTTTTGAATTCTACTTAAAATTCTGAATATTTTTCATGCAACATACCTTATTTTGATATTCAGCTGTTTTCGATATATTACAATCTAAACAATAATAATGAACAAAATTTAAGCGGTAGGCTTATTAGGTAAAAACAACAACAAGTGTCATAAACGGAAAACAAATTCGTTTTAAACGTTCCCAATAACCTGCTTAGGAATTTGTCGAATTTCATGTTGTATTATCAGTTTTAATGTCTCTAAATCCGATGGCTTGTTCTTGTACACTCTTTCTCTCAAATATCCCCATAAAAAGAAATCTAGGGGTGTTAAATCGGGTGAACGAGCTGGCCATTCTATTTCTCCCCTTCTACCTATCCATCCATGTTGGTAAACCTCGTTTAGGTATTCTAGTACCCCTGCGGCGTAATGGGGCGGTGCACCGCCTTGTTGCAGTCAAATGATTCTTCAGGACTATCTTGTTCATCGTGATCTGGATATAGGTCCGCTAAAGCGGGAACTAATTCAAACTTTAAAAACTCCAAATACCTCTTTCCGTTTAACGTTTCTTCGAAAAAGAAAAGTCCTAATATTTTGTTACGTAAAATTCCGGCCCATACGTTTAGCTTCTGTGGGTGCTGTATATGGGCCTCTTGCATCCAGTGAGGATTCTCTGTCGACCAATACCTACAATTATGTCGGTTGACTGTTCCATTAAGGCAGAATGTAGCCTTATCAGTAAATAAAATATTCTGCGCGAAATTTCCGTCATTATTACAGATGTTTTGCATATTCTCGCATAACTGAAGGCGTCGATCGAAATCATCCCCATTTAGATCGTCGACAAGACAAATTTTGTAAGGATAATATTTTATCTTGTACAGATTTATAACCAATATTTTGAATCCGACCCACTTGACGAGTGCTGGAATGGGGACCGTCTTGATACGACAGTAAAATATTTAATCTAGTTTCATCACAAATTTAGGGACGGCCACTTTTTAGTTTATTGCGCACAGTCCAGTTTCTGTAAATTTTAAAACTATCTTACTTACTGTAGACCTTGATATCGGCGTTCGCTCTCGATTATTAAAAAGTTCACATACTTCAAATGTAGATCTCTTTCTATTGCCATAGTCAACCATCATGAGAATTTCTATGCGCTCTTTTTCACTTAAGTGCATTTTACTTAAAGCGTGTCGTTCTTACAATACAACGTAATTATTTTTCGCAATACTGTCACTTAAAATAAAATAACAGTGGCGAAAAAGTACAATAATGTGCTTGGTAACCAGGGTTACTACAATAAAGGTAATAAGTTTCCGTATTTTCTTCCCTATTCATTAATTCCATGAAAATTGCCATCATTATTGTTTAGATTGTGATATATCGAAAACAGCTGAATATCGAAATAGGGCATGTTACATGAAAAATATTCAGAATTTTAAGTGGAATTCAAAAATCGTATAAAAGTTGGGGTATTTCATTTAAAAAATTAAAGTTGACGTGTGCCCCGACTTCTTGAGCAATCCTGTATAATACTAAAAATTCTTAAAATTTGTAAAAATGATTAATAAAATCGACGGGTCCGAGCGTTTTTCGAAAATATACATGGGTATGAAAATATTGGGGGTGTTCCATTCTTTTTGCCCACGGTGTATACACTTTTTTTTTTTTTTTATTTACTATTTTTTACGGTTCGTCGGCGTATCAGAGGCCATCTTGAACCGGTCATCGACCGTACGGTTTTTAATCGTGCGGTCTACCGACTGGGGAGTGTGAAACGGCACCTTTATCCTACGAGATATCCGATCTCATCCGGCCTGTCCGGCGTGAATAGGATGGTTTTGATGTCGATTCATTTTACACTCTTCCCTAAGACAAGAGCACGCGGTGTTTTCCAAGCGGTCACCCATCCAAGTACTAACCGCGCTCGACACTGCTTAACTTCGGTGATCTGACGGGAACCAATTTAATTTCAATTTTAAATTTCTTTATTATTACTAAGTAATATTTTCACATATCGCCTGATGTTTTTGGGATAGTCCCCTGGAGCTACTCTCCCCGGTGCTGTAGTGCAACTACAGCACCGGTTTGTTAACCTACCCTAGGGCCTATAGAACTGGGGGCGCAGCCCCAGCGGGTCGTTGGCCTGACCCTTAAGAGGTAATATGCACTTAAATTTTCGTAGCACATAACTCGCGTTCCGGCAGGAGCCTCTCCGGGTGTATTTATATATATTATTGCTGTAGCAGCATGACGTTAAGGAATATTAACAGTGTTTCTAAAATCATGAATTAGAATGCGTTTGACATTTGGGGAAAAAGCTGCCAAAAAACCCCATTAAAATTAGAAGGTACGACGTAGCATGACTTACGACCATACAGGTGACTTAAAGCTTATGCAGGGCAATCCCGTCTCGTTCTTAAAGGTGAACGAGTGTGTATATTTAAATTTAAATTGTAAAACAAAATTTTGACTGTACGTTGATTTCATGGAAGGAAAGAGGCCACTGTTTAAATTTTTGTCTTGTCCGTATTTATATCCAAGCTAGCTGCCTTAGCAAGCCACTCCCACTGCAATAGTGGGCGTTTTGTAGGGTTTGTGTGCGCGTTGTGAGATTTTTTTTTTTTTTTTTGAGTAGTGCTGAGTTTCAAGTCCACTAGCAGTCTCCTCCCATCAGAAGTGGGAGGAGCCTAATAGCAGATTGAAACTCTAGTGTAATGTTTGTCTGTTCATCGTGTGTGTGTTATTATATGTTTAATTGTATTGTATAATCTGTCTGTGTTCTATTTGGGGGGGGGTGATGTGTTATTGCATAATTGGGAGTGGTTGATGCCAGAGAGGCAGCCTGGAGTATAATGGTTTGTGTTTTATGTGTATGTTGTCGTCATGTCTTTGTTCTGTTATGTTCGTTGTCAAAGGTGAGTTATGTATGTTATGTAAGTAAAATTTGGTCGAGATGTCTATTATATGGTTGCGTATGTCGTCTACAGCGGCCATATGGTGAAGATCTGCGATGCGCGCGTACCTCCCGGAGGAGGTCACGCATCGCAGAATCTTGTTCTCAAATCTCAATAATCGCATGAGCTGAGTATTGGATGCAGAACACCATATGGGCGCTGCATATGTCAGTATAGGTCTTATAATTTGAATGTATATAAGTCTTTTGTTGGTTGGTGATAGTGGGGATTTGGGCGAAAGAAGGGAATAAAGGCTATGCATTGCTGCAAAAGCCTTTTTTAAGGTATTGGAAAAGTGCGTCTGAAAAGAGAGTCTTTGATCAAGTGTTAGTCCTAAGTAAACTAGTTTGTTCGTTGGTCGTATATAGTTATCGTTGATTTTAATAGGTACAAAGATTTTGTTGTTCATAAACTTCTTTGTAAGAATAGTGCAAACGGTCTTGTCGGAGTTTACCGTAATTTTCCATTTGGAAAAATACGGCAGCAGCAAGTCAACGTGTGACTGGATTTTTCGTTTTGCTGCCTCCGCATAGAACGAATGCGCGTATATTAGCGCATCGTCCGCGTACAGAGCGAGTTTGGTGAGGGGGTACTGCGGCATATCTGCCGTAAACAGATTATACAATATCGGAGATAGTACTGTGCCTTGCGGCACCCCCGCACTAGTCACTCTGGGCGCTGACAATGCGCTTTCAACTCTTACAAAGAATTGTCTGTTAGTTAAGTAAGATTTTATTAATGTCAAAAAATGTAGTGGAAAGTTATGTACGTTGTAAAGTTTGTGTATTAGGCCATGGTGCCATACTGTGTCGAAAGCACGCTTGATGTCTAACGACAGGAGAACAGTGTTCATACCTCTATTGAAATTGGTCGTTGCATCTTGCGCAACTTTCGCCACTAGCATGGTGTGACGGGAACCGGTGCTTCAAGTGTCGCTAGGCCCTTGCCTATACACACACTGTATGTAGATACTTATTAATAAACAAACACTGTAAAATGCAGACCAGTTGTTTTAATTTTTCTCTATTAACCGACCAACATTTGATTCCCCGAGGGTGGGTGCTATTGAGAGATTTTACTGTATATCGATTTTTGCTCGTTCATGGTATAAAAATAAAGTTCCTAAAATGTTACCTTGATTCTCGTTTTCAGAGACATATAATAAAATATTTGGTTCATTACCCGTCCACAAATGCTTTTGCCGTGCTTGATTTGCGCACGGAAGAAGCCTATTTTCTGGACTCCTAATGAAATATACTACTTCAACTTCACACTTGAGCCTGGAGTGCCAAAGGAATACTCGTAGCATCATTGTCGTGCTACCATAATCCATATTATCAAGAAAAAGTTGAAACTTAGGAGCCCACCTGTATTCAAACATGTTTCCGAACGAAACTGAACGGGAAAACCAAATTAAAAACCAAAATATACCTATTAAGTCTTGCGGTGTATTTAAATCGAATATTTCTTTAAATAGTTCCACAAATTGCAATGTCACTCGGCATATAAATGGCCAAAATAGCTGTACCATTAGTTCCGTAACGTTTTAAAAATAAAAGAAAAAGGTTATGGCAAATTTATGCGTTTAGCGGCTTGTCCAAATTGACTACTGGTTCGTCTGTTTTGCATTTTAATTGGGAGTAATGGGCCTTTGCCTAACTGGGTTTTTGTTTTCGGCTATTCGAAGATATTATTCGTTTTATACAGGGTGCAATAAAGATGGTTTAAGTGCGCAACCGTTAGTACAGTAAAAGTGATTGGGTTAATACAACGGTGTTAATACAGTGTGGTTAACAAGCACCGGGCCATATAATACTCCTTTATTTTATTTAGTCCCGTCGATATTAGTTTTTTAGGTGTACCAATTATACGGGGTGTCCGGGAAAATGTGGGAACTCTCGGATTCAGATAGAACATGAAAAAATAAGATGACAAGTTCCTATAAATTCCCTCCCTACGGAGATATGTGCCCCTGAAGGACGCAGCTGGAAATCGGGTTTTCTTGAATAACTTCCAAAGTACTTAATATAATTTAATAAACATTCAATGTGATGGACACTAGTAAAGACCTCTTAAAATAGTGTCCTTAAAACATATTTAGCTTTTTTAATTTACCAGGGGCGGACTAAGCTTTACAACTGACTGCTTAAATTTTTAATACCCTGTATGATAAGGAATTTAAAAAAAAATCTGGGCAGCTTGCACCTTAGACTAAAAAAAGGGTACGCTTGTTTATTGTCGATAAAATGGACCGTTTTCGAGAAAAATAATAATTAACAAATAGTTGTAGAAGACCCATGTTCGCATAAAATGTGCGTTTTATTTAAATACCGGCACAAAAAAAAGTATTGTTGTTGCAAACGTTACTATGGTACGAAATAAATAAAATATCCTGCATTGTAGAACTTGTCATCTTTCACGTCGCTGACACATTGATCCACTTCGGTACTAATTTCCTGATTTTTGGATTTCGTGGTGAATTTAATTGTGAATTAATTCGAACTATGGAATACACCTTCATATGCCTGATGTATGGTCGTGCGTCTTGCAATGCCTTAGAAGCCGAAAGGTTATATCACGAAAGATTATACGATACCAACCCAACAGACATTTCAACGAGTGGACCAGCGTCTAAGGGAGAATGGTGGCCGATTCCAGTTAATAAGGTAATACATACAAACTATTGACTTTCGTCATAATTTTAGGAAAGTTTGGAGAAAATAGTACTGATGCTGGTCTGAGAAAAACCGTACGTACGTCGCAATTAGAGGAAAATATTTTAAATGCTATACCTATAAACCTCAAAAACCAAGTAATTGCCCCATGTAATGATTTTTGGCATGAAAACGATTACCTTAAGAAAAAACGGTCTGACCCTCGTAAGAACATGTCAAAGGCAGTGGCGTAGCCACAGGGGTGATCGCCCCCCGCCCCTCTTGGCCTGGCGCCCCTTTACTACTTAAATAATAATTCTTAAAAAACAAGATCGGTCTTATTTTATTTTAAGTAAAGAGGAGCGATGAGAATAAACTTAATAAAACCGTTTTCGAGAGCGTCCCACCACATTATGTCAATTTTTTTTCATAAAGCGGATTTTAACTTCATTTGGGGCCAGACCCCCGTTCCCTAGGGAACATAAAGAAGGTGATATCCTACGAAATTTTAGCGTCGTCCCAAAAATTGTTTGCCTGCGGCGCTTTGCCAACGCGGTCTCCGCCCCTCCCATAGTTCACCCCCTCCGCCCCAAAATGCTGGCTACGCCACTGGTCAAATATTTTGACAGCTTCTAGCAACTTTGCTATTCGAGATAAAAAAAAAACTTTTCAAACTAAAATTGTAGGGATTCATCCAAAAAGTCAGAATTTGCTGCCGAAAGAAACAATTGATGGGCATATTTTGACTCATTCTAATTTTTCTTTAATAAAACACCCTATTTTTTATTTAATTATTGAACAGAGCTTAAAGTTGTCCTTTGAAAAATATATAACTTACCTTAGATCAAAAAATTATGAATTTATTATAATATGGAATAAATCACAGTGGCCATAGAAAAAATCGCAATTTTAATAAAAGGAACAATAAAATATTTTAATTTAAGTATTTATAACTGTTCTATATTACCACCCCCAACCAGCAATTTGATATATTATTATGGGCGATATAGATGATACTCCATCAACAAGCACTCGAAAATTATCAACACAGTTTAGTACATCGAAAACAATAGTACATGAAGTTTGAAGAACAGCGGTTATATCCATATCATTTGTAAAAAGTACATTAACTGATCAACAAAATAATGTGAACTTCATTAGCATAATTCTTTTCACGGATGAAGCAAGGTTTACCAAAAATGGATCACCAATTTACACAACACACATAAAGGGGCTGATGAAAATCCTCCCGCCACTATCATTGGCAATTTTTTGATTGGACCATTCGTATTGCCGGAACGCGCGAATGGACTTTAGTTGGAGTTCCTCCAGAACGCTTTTCAGGATTTAATAGAGCACTTACCACTTGAAACCCGCCGAAACATGTACTTCACGCACATTGGGGCACCACCTCATTTCAGTGTTGGTGTGCGGGAGCACCTGAAAAACGTGTATCAAACCATTGGATAGGTAAAGGAGGACCTATTGCCTGACCTCCTCGATTTCCTGACCTAACGCCGTTGGATTATTACCTCTGGGGACACCTGAAAAACTTGGTGTATTCCACTCCGGTCGGCACTAGGGAGAAACTTCTACAGAGAATCATGTTTCATTATGATGTGATAAGGACCAAGGCTGTAAGAAAATTTTTACAGGAACTTGTCATCTTGTTTTTTCATGTTCTATCTGAATCTAAGTGATTTCCCACATTTTCTTGGACACCCTGTACATTTTTTAAAATCGGGGGTTTACCCACCACTGTGCGTCCGTCGCCGCCTTCGGCATGTCGAATCGACATTCCTTCTATTTTTTTAATTTTCTCGTAAACGGCTCGCGGTGGAACGATTAAACTTACTGAACAATTCGACAACTATTCAGGGTATGTGGTGTGTTAAAATTGGAATATGCAGAGTGTTTCAGTAAAACGATTTGAAACGTCAAAATCGAAATTTAAAAATGATTCAATGTCACTCGACACAGGTCGCAAAAGTCGATTAAATCGATTGAAACTTTCTGATTACGTAGAGAACGTTCGTCTGTGTTGTATATTGTATAGTTTTTGGGCAAGATCGGAAATCGACAAGCATTTTTTTTTTATTTTTTGAAAATTCAAGTGCCAGTATTTAAAAATTAATAACTCGCAAACAAAAAGTCAAAATCAAAATGCGAATTAGACCGTCGTATAGAGTATAGACCATCTCAAATACTATATTTTTTCCGGCCAAATCGAGTTGCATCCCGCAGAAGGTAGGTAGAGAATTTGACAATCGAGTTGCATCCCGGCCACAACCGAATTGCATCCCCGAGCTAAACTTGATTTTTAAGATAAAATTGAAATTATTCTTGCAGTGTTGCCGAGCTTTAAGGATTAAAAAGAAGTAGAGGATTAAATTAAAATTGATAATTTGGACAGCTTATCTATACGACCCTCGTTATCTGTACGGGTTTTTCTACCTAATTATCCTAGGTACAATATATTTCTTAGAAGATGACCGACGATGTAAGTGTTGGGTACTACATATAATAACAATCATCTCCGAAATTTCGGCCCCAAACATTGCAGGTAATGCGAATTGAACCAAAAAGGTGGATTAGATGCCGTGTTAGCGCTGTTTAACCAATATAAGTCTATAATTCTTTTATAATATGATTTGTGATTGACGAATTATTATTCCAATAAACCATTCTTTTATAAACTTGGCAACGTTGCTTCAATTCTCCATCCATAACTGGCTATCAAACACATGTAGAGCTTTATCAACTCGGTTGTGACCTTTTTCGACCGAGGTAAGAATACCTTTTTCGGGATGCAACTCGATATGGGCCATTTTTTCAATACACCTCCCTATACCTAAAAAATCTTAATATCGTAGATTTCCGAGAAAAATTAAAAATTATTATTTTTTAAAACGGGTTTTGATTTTTTTTAGGTTGAATAAAATTTTGATCAAAATTTTGAACACCTCATCAGAAAACGCCTCTCGAAACACGTAAAACATTAACCGTTTCGCATAGTAGCCTATGATTTTAACAAGTGTTTGTATATTTGGCAAATCCGAAATTTACGATACCGCAAAATGTCAGAAAATTCGAGTTTTAATTGAGTTGTAGTGATAACATTAGATAGTGTTGGACTTAAAAAGTGTGATATATGTGTTTTAAAAAAAGTTTTCTTTTAGTGAGACGCCAAACTCGCTGTTTCCCACCCCTTTCAGTAAAAATTAACTTATTAAACATATTTTAACATTAGAAAACAATAGTTCTCCGGGCCATGATGGAATAACCTTTAAAGTAATAAAGGAAACACACAATGAGATTGTAATTCCAAAGCTGCACATAATTATTTTGATTTTTTAAACGGGTATAGCGCCGAGTTCCTTTAAAACATCAATTGTGACACCAATCCACAAATCTGGTACAGTTTCTAGTGTTGGAAACTACAGACCAATAACTTTGATTAGCAATTTTGCAAAATTTTTTAAGAGTTTGAAGGATAGGCTAGTTAAGTTTTTTGCTGCAAACTCGATTATCTCACCCAATCAATACGGTTTTATAGAGGGTTACAGCGCCAATGCCTGCTCTAATCTCGGAGGTTGTTAAAAGATTGAATTTGGGCAATAAGTGTATAGGCATTTTTATCGACTTGGCAAAAGCTTTTGACACTGTTCCTCATGATAGACTACTTAAAATATGGAATGTAGTGGAGTCAGACGAACGGTGCTAGAGCTAATAAAAAATTATTTAGGTAATAGGCGTCAAATAGTCAGGGTCAATAAAGTGTTGAGTGATGAGCTGGAGATAAGAATTGGTGTTCCGCAGGGCACAGTATTGGGACCCATATTATTCATTACTAAAGGGCGGAATATATGCACTTAAGCTTAGCCAAAATATACGCATATATGCCTTGCATTCCTTTAAAATATGCAGTTATATGCATTTTTTGACCAAATATGCATACTGGTATGCAATATTTCTTAATTTATTATAGTAAAATAGGGTAAAAGACACAGTGAGATGTTTATTTAAAAATGCAAAAAAAAACAATTTTTTAACCTGAAACAAGGAATTTATTATTAAATATTTTTCAAAATTCTCAGCTAAAAAGGATTGTATTCTATCAGTAAAAATAAGTTTATACAAAGAGAAGCTCCTTTCAACATGTACTGATGTAATCGGACAATACTGCAACTTAGGTAGTAAAGTATAAGGCCAAGATACAACTTCGATGGATGGTTTACCTTTATAAATGCTTTTTATTGCAGTTAAGTATTTAAATCCTTCATTCTTTTTTACAGTTACATCCAATTTGTTCCTTACTTGACCTCCTATTTTACCGGGAATGTTGTTACATTTAGCGGAAAAAGTTTTAACAATACTAATTGAGTCTCTTAAACTTAAATTTCTACTCTCTAACGAGGATATTATGTTCGGAATAAAACTGAAAATAACCTTAATAAAAACAAGATCTTTAACTACACTTGCACTTTTTAACAACTCTTTACTTTGCATAACACACTGCGAATCGTCATCTAAATCTAACATTAGTTGTTTAAGAGCTTCGAAATGTTCTGCGTAGAATATTGCGGCCCTAATCCATGTTCTCCATCGGGTAATTACAGGTTCTGCAATTATGCAACTTTATATTAGGAATCGTTTATTTCTATTTTCAATAATAAAGTGGTGGGAGAAGGTCAAACTTTTTTTCTTTCAAACGCTGATATCTCTGCTTTTGATAAACCGATTTTATTCAATTTGGTCTTGAAAAAAAAGCCCTTATTTTCCTCTACACACTAGATCTATTAACTATACCATATTGATTCTGATGGTGGCCACTAGATGGCGTTTTTCCGTAATTCCTCAGTGAATAAGGATTTTCTCAAAAAAATCAAATGTTATGATATGACTTTTTCATCATATTTTATTTTAGGCTTATAAAGGCTATTAAATAGTCGAATAAAAAATCCAGGTCCGTATTTAAAATAAAAATCCGAAACGTCGGATTAAAAAACTAACCCCATCAGCTTGTAGAGGAGGAAAAGTTACTATAAGGAACTGAAAACCGCAACGTGATATCTTTTGTTAAACTAGAGAAATTAGGGATAATAATAATTAATATGGAAAAATAGGCCATTTTTTAAAACATTAAATAATCAATTAAATCTCTGGTTTAACAAAAGATATCACGTTGCGGTTTTCAGTTCCTTATAGTAACTTTTCTTCCAGCAATTTATCTTGGCCGCTTTTATCGATATATATTTTTTCCCAAAGTCCTAGTGTTATTACTTTCTGAGATATAGCCGATTACCTCCTTAGGTGGAACACCCGGTACATCTGCACTCTTAGAGGTGCTTTTAGAAACACTATAAATAGCCGTATTTATTTCATAAAATTCAACATACAAAATTAATTGTAATATTTCTAGTGACCATATACCTAAAGAGTGAATACGTTTTTTCAGTGATTTCGTATTTTTTTTTTTGGAATTTTGCTATGTGTATTGTATACAGGATGAAAAATAAGTCGGGGAAAAATTTAAAACTCTTAACCATCCAACTCTGACGATGTTATTTAATATCTCGTAATGTCTCGAAATTCCTTAATGCACTCCAACATTGCAATTACCACTTTTACGCGGACGACAGTCAAATTTACTATTCGTTTCGCGAGGATGAACTAAATGCGGCCGAAATTGCTATTATGTCAGACTTAACCAACTTCTATAATTTGGCCACAGATCATCTCCTAAAACTCAATCCTAGCAAATCTTCGGTAATTTTATTCGGAAATGAAAGCCAAATTAATTTTGTGAAGAACAATATGACAATCAAATTAAATAATGTACCGTTACCTTACTGTGATTCGTGTAAAAGTCTGGGCTTAACGATCGATTCTAGATTGCGCTTTAAAGAACACGTGACAGCTAAATTAAGATCTGCATATGGCAATCTAAAGCTTATTTATGGTAATAGACATTCCCTTCCTCACGAAACTCGGAAATTGTTGTGCGATACTTTGGTTCTGTCACAGTTTAACCATTGCAGTGGAGTATATGTACCCTGTTTGGATGCTGCCGATCGTTACCGAATCCAAAAGGTTCAAAATGCATGCCTTAGATTAATATACGGTATAAAGCGAAGAAACCATATTTCCCCTTATCTCGCTACTTCAGGATGGCTAAATATGAATAACAGATTTAAACTACATTTCACCACATTTGCGTTTAAGATAATTAAGTTTAAAACACCCGCGTACTTATACCAAAAAATTAGGTTTCGAACAGACGTACATAATTTAAATCTACGCCGTAGGCACTATCTGACCGTACCCCAACACCGCAAAGAAATTTATAAAAGGTCTTTCTCCTATGGTGTCGCTTCTTGCATTAATGCTGTAAGGGCCTTAAATACAGACCAATCCGTTTTGAGTTTTAAAAAAAGTATTAGAAATCATTTATTTTCGCTGCAATGACCATGCAGAGTTAGTACCTATAGGATAAATTTCGTTTTTTTATTTTATTTTCTGCTTCTCAACCCCCCCCCCCCCCCCCCACCCATCCTATCTCTAGTTTTTAGCCAAATCATTAAACATATTTATTTTTAAATTTAATGTTCTTCGCTTGGAGTAATTAATATATTAATTTGTAGTTATGTATTATATGAAATTATAATATTAAATTAAGGCCTGAACAGTATCTGGGTCCTCTGGATGTCTGCCTTACCAAGGCCTATTGTTGCCATTTTTTCATTTTTTGCCATTTTTGTAAAATGTTTGTACTTAACTGTCGAATGGTTGAAACAATAAATGTATTATTTATTTATTTATTATTTATTTATTTATTTTTGACCGGCTTTAGTGCACCGGGTGTCCCAATAAATTATGTTTGACTTGAACAAAATTCATATTAAAAACGGGAAAATATGCAAACTGTTTTTTTTTGCGTATTAATAATTAAAAGGATTATCTATGGAAACGTATTGGTAAAGAAGGGTCAATTCTGTTAAAATACAAAAATTCACATATACAGGATGTCCCAAAAAGTCGTATTTTAATTTATGTGATTCAAAAGCTCCTTCTTATATTTCTATAGGGTCGCACAATAGATTTTAAGGGATGGTGTTCAAATTGTTGTTGATCCTCCGGTATGGGTTGTGAATATTTAATGAGAATTTATTATTTCGCATCATTTAAAGATTTAAAGAGTATAATGTACAACTTTTTATTTACATGATTGCTGAAATTTTCGTTTGAAATGAATATTCTCCTGACATCTGTAATTTTATGAAGATCGTTTGGTTAAGTTGCGTGTCGTCGGGGTAAGTTGTTTGAGAGGTCGAAGACGCCACGTTAAATCAAATAGCCAATAAAGCATTTGGCAAACGGACAAAGAGAGATAACCCATTTCCCGTCAATTAAAATTATATAAATTTACTCGTAAAATCCGTTTGAAGAGTTTCCAAATCAACTGGTTCGCCTTGCCGTTAGACCATTTCATTTATTGCTTATTGGAGTTTACCAAATCCGCGAAAATCATTTAACAGGCCTTTAAATAGGCAAAACTTATCAAGAGACGAACGTGTCAGAAATTTACGGGATTTTAATGTTCTAAACGCCGCATTTGCTGGTTTAGTTATTTAGGTAGGACTATACTTTCGCAAATTAAAATCGTTTTTACGTGGTGCAAAGTTCTTGACATCTCTTCCACTACATCAACGATAAACAGTGGCGGCTCTTGTATAAGACCACGTAAGCATGGCCCCCAGGAAAAACAGAAACACACAAATAATTTTCTACATAAGCATTTATTTAAAGGTACTTTATTTAGGTAAGTTTATCCATCATTCTATTAACGTCCCGTTAAAATAATATCCGTAATGTTCCTAAGAAAATCTGTTTGCACACAGAAAAAAAATTGTATTGAGTCAAACAAATTTTAGGTTCCGTCAAGTAAATATGCTCGTAAATATGTATTTGCTATAGGGGGACAACATGTGTATTTAAGTTGATTTGAAAATGTATTTATTACGTTTAGAATAACTTGTTTAACTAAAACATTTACACATTTATAGCAACCTTCCGATTTTTAATTAAGTGTGGATATGCTTAAGGTACCATTTCTATTTGTTTGGCAAAAATATTCCACAGTTTATGGGAATTAATGAAATATTTATAGCTCATAAATGACGTTGAACCCAATTTAATCATACATTTCCAACAAATAAATACTTTTGTGTCAACGTCTATGACTCAACGTTATAAATATCGATACTTTTGATATAACTATTTCGTATATTTAAACGAAGGTGGTTTATTATTAAATTAATTATTGTTATTTCCACGAAAAACAATATATAATTCTTCCAAAAATAAAATGGTTTGGGACGCCTATACCTACCGTTATGCACGGCAAAAATATATGATATGTTTGGCTTAAACGAATATTTAGTACGATGGAAGCAAGCTAGTGTTTTGTATCGACTGTATTGATTTATTATTTAAAATTGCATTTTTTGCAATTTTTAATAATAAATGAATACACCCAATACAAAGCAAAAGTTTCCTTCCAAATTTTTAAACTGTACATTCATTTAGTATTATATTACCTAATTTACCAAGATAAATACAGGGTGAGTCGGAAATGTATTGTACACATAAAAATAATTTTATAAAATATATTTTGTTATCCGATCATTGGTTTTCAAGATACAACGTTATTACAAAATTTCGTAGTGACGTTGTAACTTGAAAAAAAAAAGAGTCTGATAACAACGTACGAGTTTTTAAAATTCTTTTGTTGTTTACAATGCACTCTTGTGGTGTGGTGTTTGGTGTGTTAATCTCAACTCATCCTGTATGTTCTTAAACAAATATTTTACGTATTAGAAGTTTTTACGTTTTGAGTTAATTTATTCCCTTTAATACCTAAAAATTTAATAATGGTCATTAAGAAAAAATCACATTTTTGTTTATAACGATAATTTGGAAAGGTAGGTGAAAAAATCACATTTTTGTTTATAACGATAATTTGGAAAGGTAGGTAAGTAAAAACTAAAATTTAATACCTAATTAGCGGTATTCATTAAGACATAATAATGGATAGGTATCTATAGCAGGTTCTTTAGTATTCAGTAGTGATAATATTTAGCAGCCGAGATAAACCAAAAATATAAGACTTTATTCAAAAACTAAAAACTTTATTAAACTTTACAAACATTTACAAAAAGTAAAAACTTAAGTTAAGTTAATCTTCCTGCAGCCCTGTCAATTGGCATTCGATTGTTTTACTGAAATGTGCCGTCGATGTCCATCTTTCTCTTAATACTTGGATTTAAAATTGTCTTCTTTTCTATTTTTGCTGGCACATATTTTTTGTGCCCAAGGCCAGGATAGTTTAATATTTAATAGCTGTGAGTTTTTGTCAGATTCTTATCTATTTCTTAAATTTTACCGGTGAAAGGTGAAAGAAAAGTGCGAAATATCGGGAAAATGGATTCATTCTTTTGAAAATAAATATATTAATATATTATTATTAAGTATTTTAATAATATTATTTTTAAGGGAATTATTTGGTGGATTACCTTTGGAACTAATCATAAAATATACACGGTGAAATATCCGTTTGGCTCCGAGCGGAGAGTCAACTCCGGGCCGTGACGATGTTCGTGTGATGCTTAGTGGTCTGCCAAAAAGAGTTGAGCCCCACGACATAACTTCATCATGTAAGTATCATTTCCTCCCTTTCAATGTAAGCAAGATCCTCTGGAAGTTTATTTAACTCCTTTAATTCTTTGTTTTTGTCTTTCTTTATTTATCTTGTTCAACCTCAACTTTCAGTAACTAACAGTAATAAATATGTATTTGTTGTGTACTAGTGCCTTTCATTTAATTTTGTCTACCCCCTAAGTAAGGGCAATACAATTTATATATTCTAATGAGTAACAAACGCTAAGCCGTAACAATGCTACGCACGGTCGGACGTTTCGAACAATTTACTAATCACAAAATCACATACTCGCACAACATACAGATCACCATGAGACTGGTTTCCGCCATGGAGAAGCGACAGGCTGCATCAGATGTAAATTCAAACAGCAACATCAGAGGCAACACAAAAAAAGCTTTAGCGTGGACCACAGAAAATAGCCATCATCCAAACTCATTCATAATTTTTTTTTGCAAAAGAAGCACGATAATGAAGAGGAGTAAAATATCAGATCCAAAGTTCAAAGTTTATACATAAAAAATAAAATATATGTTAAGCGAAGTTTTTCGATTCAAAGACAAACTTCTTGAATGTCCTAACGGATCAAGATCATCTTGGTAAATCAGATTACCAAGTTTTTTTTATTTTTTTAACATTTAACAACGGTTAATTGCCAGGGAAAAACTGCACCAAAGCTACGTTTCCTGTTGGAGATTTTGCTTCATCAATTTCCAAAAATTGTCTATCGGATTCGAATCTGGAGGATGCGATGGCCAGTCCAGTGTTGTTCTAGCATTTTATACTTTCCATGCTACGCACAAGCGGCTCTGGTGTTTAAGATTTTTAGCCTCCTGCAGTGTTAAATCGGTAGGATTGTGACCATGTACCACAGAAGCATCCGCAGGTATGCCCTTAAAAGGACGTTCAACTGTGGGAGTGTGCGACGAACCACCAGTCACTTTTCATCCACACTCGCTTTCTGCAAACTGTATTAGCTTTCTTTTATTTAATTATTATTAGGATGCCCCAGTCATAATATAGTATACACAAATAGATTATATAACGAACTTGTAAACTTAGTAGAAACTCCTTTTAATATTGACTCAATTATTTGTACAGAAAACATGGACGCCTACAGTAAGTTATTTTAATTTATATTACTTTTGAATCTTAAATTATAAAAAGTTTAAGGAAAAACATAGACAAGAAAAAAAAAATCTTAAAATTCAAAAAAAAATAAAAAATAAAAAAATAAAAGAGAAAAAAAACACAAAACCTTAAATAAGTATAACATTATAAACTATCGAGAAAACACTAGATTAATAGTTACTTGTATTGTAAAAATCCAAAATCTCAGCAAATATTAGTTGAGAAAAAACAAACAAACAAGGAGAGATGCTGGCCATTTGGTGTAAACCAGAGCCATAAAATATAATTAAAAAAAAAATAAAAAATTTAATTATTTGTCTTCTATATTATTATTGGGTATGATATTGATAAGTAAATACATTTTCAATTTGTTCTAATCGCGATCAACCCTAACGTTTTTTTCCTCTGCTATTCTAAAAGCAAATGTTCAGGTTATATAATTTGCTTTAACAACAATTTCGCTAACATTGTCTGATCCTAGTCTACTGTAAGGTATTTGTTTTGAAAAAGAGAACTATAGCCTTTTGTGCTTTTGCCTTTTCTCGCTTATAACCCCTTTCTCGTCCGTCATCCACGTTGCCAGTTTCTTGATTACCATTGCATTAGTTCTCATTGAGCCCTGTAGATGGGTAACCAAAAACAAAGCTTAAAATATCTTTATACCATACCCTCACTTCACTTCTGGTACTCTAACTTCCACGAAATATATTATACTGCACAAATTCTTATCTTGCGAATAAGTGAACGGCATATACCGTGTGATGCAAGGCTTAGTTGAACAGGAAATCCCAAGTAAATTTTGAGGTGGCTAAATATTGGCTCCCCTGTACATTTTAGCGAAAAAATGTATTATAATTTTTCGAAGAGGCCGATATAATACACAGACTACAGATTTTTACAAAAACATTAATTAATTAAATGTTCAAACAACCCTCCATTAACAGCTAAACAATATCCTAACCGATCATACAATTAATTTCTAACATTGTTTGATATTGAGAAATTATGTAATATTCTAACGAAATACAGCTTTAGCTGGTCTAGATCTTCAAATGTTACATCTTTGAAAATAAAATTTTTAAAGTAACCCCACAGAAAGAAGTTGTTTGGCGAAAGGCCAGGAGACCTGACTGGCCAAAGGATTAGATGCCGTGGGCCAACAATATTTCCGTTAAAAATATTTTGCAAGTATTTTCTAATCATGAGAGGGTTATGGGCAGGAAAACCATCCATTTGATACCAGATCTCCTGATTTTCGCGTAGCACTTCTTGTAGTGCGGGTTCAATTCGATTTTGTAGTAAGTCCAAATAGGTTACTGGTAGGTAAGGTTGCCTTCCATAAAAAATGGTCCAATAATGTGATGTCCTACAATTCCCGCCCAAACATTTATTTTTTGTGGATATTGCGTCCGAGTATGAACAAGACGATGTTCATTTTCTTGGCTCTAATACTAGCAATTTTGAAAATTTGGTTCGTTGAGGGTGAATGTACAATAATGTACATTCATCGGTTAAATAAATATTTCTCAAAAAATCCCTATTATTATTTGCTCCTTCCATTACCTCAAAACAAAATACCATTCATTCTTTATTCCCTTGCCGTATCTCTTGATGTTCTTCATACTTGTAAGGAACATATTTATGTTTTTTTAAAGTGCGCAACACTGTGGTTTGATGTTTTACTACGGCTTGCCCAAGAATCCTCGTGCTAATATAATTTTATTTTCCTCCGCATGAAGTAAAATATCAAGATCTCTATTATCCCTTTCTTCAGCTCTATTGACATTCTGATTTGAACATTTACAGTTGTACCTTTGGACTCAAATTTACTAATGATAAGTTTAATTCATGAAATGGAAGGGATATGCTTATCAGGGAATTGAACTGAAAATTTCACACCTGTCATTCTAAGCCAATCACACACTTTCATTTCGACAGTTACCAATGACAACCTTCAAATTTTTCGGAAATTTTTCTCCTTCTGCCAAGCTAGGCGAACAAAATTAATAAGTGGAAATTTTTTCTTGACAGCTATCATATGATCCGAAAATCAGTATTCAGGATCAAATTTTGGTATTTAATGTTTTTATTCATTTTATAATACTAAATAAATACAAATATTTATTTACCAAATATTTCTTTCATTAAGGCTAAATATTTTTACTATATAATATAATATACTATGCTTTCCCTTTGTTTTAGTAAATGAAATGTAGTAAAAATAAATAAAAAGGATAATTTTCACTTATATTTTTTGCATTTCGTTTAACTAAACGGTGAGGAAAGTTTTTTTTGAAAGTTTAAGTATTCCCATAATTATGGATAAATAAATTGTTTTATCTGGCATAACTAGCCTAAACTAGACTATACTATGCTTTCCCTTTGTGTTAGTAAATGAAATGTAGTAAAAATAAATAAAAAGGATAATTTTCACTTATATTTTTTGCATTTCGTTTAACTAAACGGTGAGGAAACTTTTTTTTGAAAGTTTAAGTATTTCCATAATTATGGATAAATAAATTGTTTTATCTGGCATAACTAGCCTAAACTAGACTATACTATGCTTTCCCTTTGTGTTAGTAAATGAAATGTAGTAAAAATAAATAAAAAGGATAATTTTCACTTATATTTTTTGCATTTCGTTTAACTAAACGGTGAGGAAACTTTTTTTTGAAAGTTTAAGTATTCCCATAATTATGGATAAGAAAAGTGCTTGAAGAATGACAACCTTTGATTAATTAATTAGTTTTATTATATAAATGGAATTAACAAAATATAAAAATTGAATGAACATACGTTTAATGATTTATTATAACTATCTATAATCTATAGCTACCTACCTATTCAACGAGCCACTATTATATTACCTACTAAAAATTTAAAAAAGCATTACCTAATAAATAATCTATCCTACTTGATTACAACACTAGATTTCCAATATTTTAGCTAAAAAGAAAAACACGTCAAATTCATAAAATTATGTCACGTTTAACAAAAACATGCGTCACCGCATAAACGTCGAAATGTAAGAACCAGCCAACTTCATTGTTGCAAAAGTAAGTTTCAAAATGAAACATGTCAAATTTTTTAATTTTTTTTCAAATAAATTTTAGGTGTGAAATTTTCTTACCGAATCCCCCGCGTCCTTGAATTAATATCCGGAAATTCTTCCTCAGTCACGCATTTTTCTAGAAAATTTTCCCTCGTCTGCGACTCGGGAAAATTTTCAAAAAATGCGTTCCTTCGGAAAAATTTCCGGAAATAATTCGAGCACTAGGGAGATTATAGTGAAAACATGCCAGAAACTGCTAACCTAAACTGTTTCCTGTATAATATCACTTAATTATAGTTACTTTTTCCTTAATGGAACAGCTCATATTTAGCTATAAATAATTAAAGCGCCTTCAATGAAAATGTTGTCACTGACGCTACTTTTCGTTTTGTATTTATAATGAGCGTTACTTGTTGCCAGGCAATAGGAAACACGAATATTGCCGATGCCCCTTTACAATATTTCAGTGCGTATATATTTTATTTCAGTGTATATCGGTTTTCATCACCTGCACCTGTACCATAAATGGTTTTATCTAACAGCGTTAATTTGTCTTATTTAAATCAAGACCTGCTTCAACACTAAATTTACTACGTTTTAGCCTAAGGAATTTTATAGGACTCGAAACTGTTCATGTAAAATGATCATAAAATTGTTTTAGCCTTTATTTATGACCAGTTTACCAAATGGGAATAGGATTTTAAGTCAATTTGGCTTCTATAAAAAAATCCAATAAAGTGGATAGATATGTAAATTGGATTGTTGTACAGTTGGATTCAAAATAGTTCGAAAGAAGCCTTTCAAGAGCTTCTAATTATGTTGATAAATAATTATATTATATAAAATGGATCGTTTTGGTATTACAGTGAGTCCCAGAACTAGTGTCTAAATTCATTTAAAAGTCAGCGGTGCGTCTTTTTGGAAAAACGCTCGGACTCGTCGATTTTTATTTTTTAATGTGGTCTTTTTGATATTAAATTTATGTATACAGGGTAACCCAAAAATAAGCTAGGACCATCAACTTCATTTTTTCAAATGAAAATATCTATTTTTTATTTCATTTTTGAATTTTCCATCGAATATTAAGTATGTTTCATGTAAAGTATATACGAAGTCAATCGGAACAGCAAGAAACCGAAATTTGGGTTATAGGCGGAAACTTCTTTCAGAAGCATGGGCGGCGTGCAACACTATGAATGGAAAATATTTTACCACATTAATTAATTTTTATTTTGTGTATATTATGTCGTAGGCTGATAGTGAAATCCGTCATTTCATGAAAAGCCTAGTCACTTCATGAAGCGTCGGCAGATTGTGTAAAAACACGTCAATTCATCGCAAATTCTTCTATATTTTTCATGAGTACCATAATTACTTAATCCTCTTCCTTGAAATACCAAAATTGGAACCAAAAAGGTGGATTAGATGCCGTGTTAGCGCTGTTTAACCAATATAAGTCTATATATCTTCTGTTTTAATTGTAACAATATATACCGTCATTTCATGAAAAGCCTAGTCTCTTCATGAAGTGACGCGGCAGATCGTGTAATTTCATGTTTTTACACAATCTGCCGACGCTTCATGAAGTGACTAGGCTTTTCATGAAATGACGGATTTCACTATCAGCCTACGACATATACACAACCAATTGGAAGAGCATGAAAACTATTGAGGTCGGCATTGTGGGGCAGCATTTAAATTATAATTATAAAAACTTATTCCCAATAATTTTCATATAACTACACGGATCTATTTTTTTTTAAATTACCATTATATACAGGGTGCGCCAAACTCGATGGCTTATTAGAAGTATCTAGACAACGAAAAAAGTTAGGAATTTGAAATTTGGGTTATGTCCATAGGAGGCCATGATCTTCAATTTAAAAATATTTTTAGCACTGCGGCGTTGCCAGACCTATTCTTACCAGATACCAACTTGTTTTTTTTAAACGGAGTGCCCTGTATGTTATATCATTTTTAGATTCCCCTGAACATTCCGAAACATTTTTGTATAACCTATGATATATCTATCTTGAGTCGTTTCGGGAATAAAAATTATTTTTTAAGAAATTTAGCAACAAACATCCCTTAACAAAAAAATAGGATTTTTCGCAACCGACATAGATGGAGGTCTGAGTTTCTGGCTGATATTTTTATACGGGTTGCTGTGTCATAATATGTCATGCTAGTTGAATTATTGCATACAGGGTGTCTACAAAATCTTATGCATTTGGAAGAACATAAAAATGTCAGTTATGCTGGAATTTTAAATGGAACACCCTATTTTAGAGTGGCATCCAAAATATCAACTAATTCTCTATTTAAAAGTCATGAAAGATGTCATATCTATTTTCAGCCGTTTTGGACTTATAAGCTAAAAACTAAAATAATGCAAGTAATGTAAATATAATTTATTTTCTTATTACTACGAGTAGGCCATGAGTTCAACCAGTCAAAAAACATTTGCGAAAATGACGCAGTTAACAGATCCTTAACATTCAAAAATAAAACACAAAAATAAGAATAACAAAAAAATATCAATAACTAAATTGTTCAAAACGGCCTCCGTTTACTCTCAAACATTGGTGGATTTCCGTCAGAACATGGTCTGTTGTTGCCGCTTGTATCTCACATACCTCCAAAGACAGGAATGCCTCCCGTACTCGATTTTGAAGCTCTTCTTTGGTGTAAATTGGTGTATGGTAAACAAGTTGTTTTATCCTACCCCAAAGATAAAAATCAAGTGGGGTAAGGTCTGGCGACCTCGGGGGCTAATTCCATGGACCCATTCGACGAATTCAGCGGTCTTCAAACATCTGGGTAAGTTTATTCGTCACTTCATTAAAACAGTGAACTGGTGCACCATCTAACTGATACCAACAATCTCGCAGCATTCCAAGATTTAATTCGTCGAGGAAGTCAGATACTGTGGTTCGTAATATTTCCAAATATTTTTCAGAATTTAAATTCTCTTCGTAAATGTAATATTTTATTTTGTCGTTCATCATTAAACTAAAGACATTGAAGCCAAATTTGTATTGAAACCCTGCCTTTCTAACAAAGTGCGGATTTTCTGCGGCCCAGTAATGTGAATTTCCCCTATTAAATATGCCTTCCCTGGTAAATTTGCTTTCACCGGTCCAAATAATTTTGATCTTCTTGTGTACGAATTAAGACCATTTCACAGAATGCAGTTGAAAAACTAAAAGAGGGTTGCCAATCCTGCATTTTAATGAACAGTGGCCATTTTGAGCAACTATAAAAACAATATACCGGGTGTTGCATCGTCTAGCGGGACATAGGAAATCCCATGTAATTTTAAATGGGGTCAATTATTGGCTTCCCTAATTATTTTAGAGAAAAATTCTATTTAGGTTTATTAAAAAGCACTAAAACCCACATTCAAAAGAATAACTTTAGATATTTTTGATGAGCCCGTTTACGGGTTATCGCCGATTTCTTTTTGACTATTTCTCCTTTTTATGGCCCCGTATTTGCGGGCACCAGTCAAGGTAAAAGATGACTGTCAAATAAAGTTGTCATTTTGAGGAATATTTGAACATCTTCTTAAATCCTAAAGTTCTAACAATTTAATAGTACCTACCTATTAATTAGTAAAATATTGAAACCTGTAAAATGTCATAATTAACCTTGTAATTGGATACTTTATTTTAGTTTTATTCAGATTAATTTGTACTCATAAATACACCTTTAATATTTTCGATGTACGAGTTTTTATAACAATAAAGGCCGATTCATAAAACTTTTCGTCGCTGTTCCCGCTCGTCGCCGCCGTTCCCGTCGCTATTTAACCTAAGGGGAAACAGCGTATACGTTCAGAAAAGCCGCCACCGCTCCCGTTGGTAGTTCTGAATTGGCCAATTTTTAAATCGCGTCGTTCCCACTGACCTTGGTCGTTCGTCGTTCCCACTTCTGGCCAATGAGAAGAAAGAAATTTTCGACCATATGGTTTGAAGTTTTGAAGGAATGAAGGAAGTAATTTTAGGGTTAGAGTACTTGGAGTGTTTTGCTGTTTTGTGGATTTTACTACAAAAAAACATTAATTATCATATAATAAGGTACTTACATCACGCTTTTTAAAAGAAAATACAATTATTTACTTTGTTTTTCTAACCTTAAACCTTCTTTTGTTATTGCGGCGCAGTTCGTAGTTCGACTTTTTTATAAATACCTATGCAACGGCGGCGACGAGCGGGAGCAGTGACAACGAACGGGAACAGCGACGAAAAGTTTTATAAATCGACCTTAAAGCACACATTTCAAAATTACAACTTTATTTGACAGTCATCTTATACCTTGACTGGTGCCCGCAAATACGGGGCCATAAAAAGGAGAAATAGTTAAAAAGAAATCAGCGATAACCCGTAAACGGGCTCATCAAAAATACCTAAAGTTATTCTTTTGAATGTGGGTTTTAGTGCTCTTTAATAAACCTAAATAGAATTTTTCTCTAAAATAATTAGGGAAGCCAATAATTGACCCCATTTAAAATTACATGGGATTTCCTATGTCCCGCTCGACGATGCAATGTTATGTTATGATATGTTCTCGGGTATGTTTTAATTTCGTTCCAAAACGGTAAACAATAACCCCAGCAACGACTATATATTTAAAAGAGGACAAAATTCTTTAACTAAAACAATGAACAACATTTGAAAAAACTGTCACTTCCAATGCTCAGTTGCTTTTGTTCATCTAATTTTCTGAAGGTTCGGTGAAGATGCTATAACTTTGCTAATTTAACAATTTCTCTAAAACCAATAATAACAGAGACATCGATTAGGCAAAATATACGCGAACACCCTGTACCGGGTGAACAACTAAGAATGATCGCCGGCAATATCTCAAAATCTGGCAGTCGAAGAGCTTTCAGGCAAAATATTTTTTAGTAAAAGTGCCCAAGAGAAAATGTTGGAAATTGTTTTCGAGTTTGTAAAATGTCCGCAAGGGGGCGTCACAGTCATGACCAGGGCAAATATTAAGATGTTCCTCGTGTTTTGACTAAATAAGAGGTACCGAAAACATCTTAGTTTTAATCCTTACATATTTCGTTATAATTTTTATTATGCACAAATTTTTATATCTAGTGAAATAAAGTGGTGGGGGGAATTCAAATGGTTTTTTACATAAACTACGATTACTCCCATTTGGCATACCCGATTTTAACAAACATGGTCTCTTTTAAGAGAGGAGTATTTTATCTACAAATTGCACTTTTGTTATTATATCCTTGAATTTTGCCTTCGCCGCTAGATGGCGTTAACTGAAATATAAGCGAATATTAGGCTTTTTCTCAACAATGTTAAATACAATGATAGGCATGTTTCAAGAGGATCTGATAGATAATTAAATTCCTAACATTTTCGTAAAAACTTCACATTTTTATCTTTTATAGAATTATCGGAGTTATTGACCAAAATAAACTAATATAACGTATTCTTCCGTTTTAAGGGCGTTTTCTAGCAACCTGTACCATTTAAATTAAGAGTAGGCTGTGAAAAATAAAACAAATATATTATGTTAAAATGGCTCGCTGTCAAAATATCTAATAAGTTAGTTTTTCACAGAGATCGTTGGTTTTTATTGTGTCCAGGAAAACTTTTTTTATTAATATGCGGTATACAAATGACGAGGCATTCAAGGCGTTTATTTCGAATGCATGCGAAATGAGAGTCGCTTCCAGGGTTTACGCCATACAATTTCCTGAAAGAGTGCATCATACGAGCAGGGTTTTTCGTAAGCTTGCGGAAAGGCTCAAGACCACCGGATCTTTTCGCCTTCCTCTGCATAAAAGGCAACCCAGAGGCCGAACGGAAGAAAATATTATAAATGTGTTGGCGTATATTGTATTTGATCCACATGTGGGGACCAGAACCCTAGCTAGAGAGTTGTGAATTTGCCTGACTACGGTCGTAAACATATTAAAAGATCACAAGTAAGTTTTGAAAATTTTATTTTTTTTCTGTGTAATATTCGAGATATTGACAGAAATATTCAAAAATATATGTTTGAGAGTAATACAGCTAAAACTAAAAAGGTGCTGATAGACTGGAAAGAAAATTCGCGGAAGTTACAGTGTGTCACTAGTCTAAACGGCGTCGTCGGTGGACTTAATGAACGTCGCGGAAGATCTTTAGACTAGTGACACAGTGTAACTTCCGCGAGTTTTATTGCCAGTCTATCAACACCTTATAAGAAACAAAGAGTTTAGTCCAAGCAACCCTACTACGGAACGTGCGCGTGAGTTGTTCTCACACTTGCCAAATTATTTTTAAGAATGCATCTATATCATATTGTTCTTCACCAGGCTTTACTAGCTGAAGAGTTTGATCGCCGACTAGACCATTGCCGATGGCTATTAAATATGGTAGCGGAAACCCCCGAAATGCTGTCTCATATTCTATGGACGGACGAAGCAACATTTAGAAGCGATGGTAGTGTGAACCTACATAATATGCACTATTGGTCCAGGACAAATCCATGTTGGATGCAGGAAGTGCAGCATCAAGGTCGCTGGTCGGTAAACGTGTGGTGCGGCATTCTGGGAGGTAAAATTATTGGACCCGTTTTCTTTCACCAAACTCTCATTGGAGAGGTGTATTTAAATTTTTTAGAAAATGAACTGCCGCTTCTCTTAACAGATGTTGCTTTGGATGTTCGCCGTGACATGTTTATTCAGCACGATGGGTGTCCGGCGCATGTTGCTATAAACGTCCGGGAGTTCCTAGATCGGGCATATCCTGGCAGGTGGATTGGACGGGGCAGTTTATTTCCCTGGCCAGCTAGGTCACCAGACCTGACCGTGCTAAATTATTATTTGTGGGGAGAGTCAAGGATATTGTTTTCGCAAACCGGCCTACAACGAGAGAAAATATGATGGAGAGAATTACATGGGCGTTAAGAAATATATCCGTTGCGGAAATTGAAACTGCTGTTTTATCTACGCGGGAGAGGTTGCAGGCTTGCATTACCAATGATGAACGTCATTTTGAACACTTGGGCCGTCATTAATATATTTTTCATCAAATCTTCAGTGTGCGTTTTTAAATAAGTAAATCGCAGTATAAATAATATATTTTAAAAAGTGAAAATATAGGTAGGAGTTTAAGAAAATATTTCTATCGTTGTAGCAAACACTTTTTGTAACTGTCTGTTCATTTATAATTAATGTGTGCGAAACACATCTAATATGTAAACCACAATTGCCCCTAAAACCGAAGAATACGTTATATTAGTTTATTTTGGTCAATAACTCCGATTCTATAAAAGATAAAAATATGAAGTTTTTACGAAAATGTTAGGAATTTAATTCTCTATCTACTCTATCAGATCCTGTTAAAACATGCCTATCATTGTATTTAACTTTGTTGCGAAAAACCCTAATATTCGCTTATATTTCAGTTAACGCCGAGGTTAACGCCATCTAGCGGCGAAGGCAAAATTCAAGGATATAATAACAAAAGTGCAATTTGTAGATAAAATACTCCTCTCTTAAATGAGACCATCTTCGTTAAAATCGGGTATGCCAAATGGGAGTAATCGTAGTTTATGCAAAAAAAAAACATTTGAATTCCCCCCACCACTTTATTTCACTAGATATAAAAATTTGTGCATAATAAAAATTATAACGAAATATGTAAGGATTAAAACTAAGATGGTTTCGGTACCTCTTATTTAGTCAAAACACGAAGATAATCTTAATATTTGCCCTGGTCATGACTGTGACGCCCCCTTGCGGACATTTTACAAACTCGAAAACAATTTCCGACATTTTCTCTTGGGCACTTTTACTAAAAAATATTTTGTCTGAAAGCTCTACGACCGCCAGATTTTGAGATACAGCCGGCGATCATTCTTAGTTGTTCACCCGGTACATGCAATAAAGTGGTTTTTATTTTTTTCTCACGGAAACGAAGCCTGATACGAAAACAATTTAAGGAACAGAAAAGTTGCATTATTAGTTGGTAAATCCGAAAAAAAATATCAGAATTAGAAAGAAGTCAGTGGTGTACATTTTTTCGTCAATAATAAAGTTACGGTTCTCCCCGGGACGCCACTAGACTTAATAAATAATATAATCTAGTTAGGGCTAATTAAGCCCCTTATCATTATGAATAACGGTACCAAATTTCAATAAAATCGGGAAAAGGATATTTGAAAAAATTATAAAAAACCGATTTTTTTTTAAATATGTATATCAAAAACGTTTCAACTTCGGACACATGTTCATATGAACTTTTTCTCTTAGAATATCATAAGAAATCTTAAGTTACGTACCGTACTTCTGAAACACCCTGAATAGACAATATTTTAGTAATTTTCTTAATAAAGATTTTAAGAAATACTTAGTTAAGCATTCAGCACTTAGAACTAGTTATAACAAAATAATTTTGTCAAAAACTACAACACTTTATTTGGAATCTCTTGTCTGAGATATCGAAACATAAAAATCCCTTCGCTGTCGCTGGGGATACGACATGCAGACGTATCAAATAAATGACTAAAAGAAAATTCTTAAACACACTTCAAATAGAACGAGAACCTCCAAATTGTACACCAGCTTCACATTACCTTCAAACAATGCTCGTCACTAGATTTAATTAGTAAGATGGACGAAAATAGATAATTTATTTCCGTTGAAAAAAACTTGCCTTGCGTTTTAACATTGTCTCAATGTGGTAGCTATCTGGCGATGCTTTGCTCCTGCATTAATTACAAATGTTATTTATCAATATCAGTCTTTCCAATTGCCGCTTTAAGGTCTAAATTATGCATGCCGTGTTATCTCTAACCACAAGAAAATTTCTAAGGACCCAATTGTTGTCATGAAAGCTATGTGGCTGTTAGCGTTAACAGAACATTGATAATTTGGGTCTAAGGGATGAATTGTGTCGTAAACATAAAAGAATCAATAATGAAAAAAATATTGAAACAGCTGAGTTGACTATGTCTGCATGTATACGTTTCTTAGGGAGGAATTGTTACAATAAAAAATCCGCAAAAACCGCTGAAAATATTTTATTCAAATTTTAGGACGCCCCTGCGATTGGGGAGATGTATTAAAACATTCTTGACATTTACCCTCTCCAGATTTTTGACTGGCTGGTTACAAAATTGAAATATCAAATGTCAATAACTACGTAAGTAAGCAGAAAATTGTTATATTTCCTTTACTGGTTGTTTAGTTACGAATTTTTAGTAAACAAAATTGGAACACTAAAAACTATCAAATTATCTTAAATTTAACGACGATCGTGCTTTAAAAGATGTTCGAAATGAACCCCATTTACTTCTAAACATTTTGCAATTTCTTTTTGACATGAGTAGCGAACACGATTTAACATTTGAAGAGTTACTAAATCACATGCTTGTTAAATACGATCTTTCATGCTTTCTGGTGTGGTCCGTGGTATAGCCGTAACGTTTTTTATAACACTGCAGGATTACTCCTTTATGGCGCTCTGCGAGCTGTGCGTGTGTGCAGGAAACGATTCACGATGGGCTTGAATCTTTGGAGATTATACTCGTTGGGGAACACGGCCTCAGGGAGGTCGTTCCAGAGTGGTGACGTTCTCAACATAAAATAATTTTTAAACAGTGTCGTTCGAGGGACACTAAGCTGCAGCACGTACGGGTGGGCTGCAGTGGCTCGTCGTGTATTTCTACCATGCACCGCTCTGCGTGGAATTAAGCGGGCAACCTAAATTGAGAATATGCCATGAAAATATTTGTAAAGTAGACTCAAGTCGCCAACCTGCCTTCGATGTTTAAGGCTTTCCAGATTGTTTGTCAGATCATGGTCACCGATCAAGCGAATGGCAATTCTTTGAATATAATCTAGCAATCTCAGGGTATGTTTAGGACCAGAGCCACAAATATGCGAACAGTACTCTAGCGATGGTCGAATTTGGGTTTTATATAGCATCAAAAGTTGTTGGGGTGAATAAAGGTTCTTAGTTCGAAAAAGTATTCCAAGCTTCTGCAAGGCTGCGTTAGCAATGGCCGCAGCATGACTATGCCAAGACATATGACTATCCAAATTGACGCCCGCTAAATGAATTGATGAAGCCAAGGGAATCGAGTGTCCCGCCATGACTATTTTTAGCTAAACTTTACTTGGTTACTGTCACCCCAAGACAGAATTTCTTCCAGGTCTTTGTTGAGATGTGAGATCTCTTGCCGCCTATAGAGACCTGCATTGGCAGGCGATGTCCGAGCATTGAAAGTAACAGATGAAACAAGTGTGCTGTCATCAGCGAAGCTATATATATATATAGGATTTTTAGTTTTTTCCAAAAGATCAATAATGTTTAGAAAAAGAAGGGTGGGCGACAATATAGAACCTTGAGGGACTCCGCCACTGATGTTAAATGTGTTTGAAAGAAATCTGTTCATCGCCACTCGCAGAGAACAGTCTTTAAGAAAACTCGACAGCCATGAACAAAATTGAACCGGCATTCCGTATGCTTTCACTTTGGTTAGGAGCCCCTCATGCCATACTCGGTCAAAGGCCTTGGAAATGTCCACTGCTACCGCCCGGGACTCATGATGTTCTATTGCGTTGTTCTAAACGTGAGTAACAAAAGCGAGAAGGTCTCCTGTTGATCTAGTTTCACGGAATCTATACTGGCGGTCACTAATAATGTTGAAGCCTTCCAGGTACTTTAATAATTTTTCGTTGACAGCCTTCTCCATAACTTTTGATATAACCGAAAGCAATGCGTCTGGACGATAGTTGTTTGGCACGGTCTTCTTGCCCTTTTTGGATATGGGCTGAACTCGCGCAGTTTTCCAGCAAGAAGGAAATATTCCTTTTTTGTAAGATAAGTTAAAAAGCCTACAAAATACCGGTGTCAATTCGTCAGCGCATGTCTTAATTACGATGACTGGAATATCGTCAGGACCAGAAGTTTTTTTGGTTTCAAGACTCCTCAACATTCGCTTAACATGGCGGTGCCGGAAAACAATCTCGGGCATTCTCGATTATACAGGGGGAATATTCGGTGGAGTTCTTCCCTGAAAATTAACCATTGAATGTGAAGAGAATAGTTCCGCCAGTAAGTTTTCTTTTTCCTATGCTTTCGTCGCAATGGTGCCATCAGAACGTGTTAGAGGTGGAATGGTTGACTTGGTAAAGTTCTGACTGACGGCCTTGGCTACCGACGAAAATGATCTTGAGCCGTTAGGACATTCAAGAAGTTTGCCTTTGATCCTCTTGGCTGTGTGCTTCTTTGCTTTGGTTTATCGTTTGCTTGCACTGGTTTCGAGCGTTAACAAGGATGGCACGATTTTTGGCGGTAGGGTTTTTACGCCATTGTCGTTTATAAGCCCCCACAAGTCAGTTCGTAGGACCACCACGACCAATCCATCTGTTTCCACATACTTTATTTAGGCGGGCACATAGAAGATGCACGACACATGCATAACCTATTTGTATCTGCTACATTTGTGTTTTGAAAATTAGTGGAGCCACATATGCCGCATGTATACGCTCACCGGCAGCGCATTGTGTTAACAACAATTCCAGCTCGAGTAGTGATCATGACATCGTCATCGTCGTGCCACAAAGATGATTTCCTAATGAAAAATTTAATTAGAAATGAAAAAAATACCTCGTTACTAATAGGTACATCCTTGCCATGATCATTGTGCAATTGTTGGAAGTTTCGGGAGAATTATATCATGACGAAAAAAAAATTTTATTCGTATTATAGAATGTCTCAGACTACTTACAAATTGTTATTGGATTTAGGTGAGCCATGTATAACAAAGCAAAATACAAACTACTGGAAGACTGCAATCATATTATATTGTAGGGGTTTATTCAGTTTCTTGAGTAAAAGCGATACCCAAATCCAAATCATGTTTTATTTTGTTCCCGTGTCGCTTATATCGCACCGCAAAACTAGAACACGCTCTATTCTTGCAATCTGCTTTACTGCAGACACGCTGCAAAAGCATCGCGCCACAAATGGCCAGTGTGCGTGGTCATATTCAAATATACACGAGCATTAAATGTGTCGCGATACATTTGTATCGCGCATGTGGCACCTAGCGGCGTGCATCCTTGTGTGCTTAGTGTATCTCGAGCTTGTCGCGCAAAGTGTATTAGAGTATTAAATTGTATACACTTAGCCAGGCCGCACAACAAAGATGCTGGGTTTACCAAAAATTACAACAAGCTGCTAAATCAAAAAATTATTTCTACCGACAATGGCGTCAAAAGTAGTCAAAACCCTACCGCCGAAAATGGTACCATATTTGTTAACTGAATGCAAGCAAAGGATAAACCAAAGCGAAGAAGCACACAACCAGAGGACCAACGACAAACTTCTTGAATGTCCTAACGGATCAAGATCACTTTCGTCGGCCGTCCGTCAGAACTTTACTAAGTCAACCTCTAACACGTTATAATGGCACCATTGCTACCAAAGCTTAGGAAACAGCAAACTTACTGGCGGAACTATTCTCTTCATATTCAACGGTTAATTTTCAGGGAAAAACTCCACCGAACATTTCCCCTGTAGAATCGAGAATGCCCGAGATTGATTTACGGCAGCGCCAAGTTAAGCGCATCTTGAGGAGTCTTGCAACCAAAAAAGCTTCTGGTTCTCCGAGATTGCTGAATTCCACTCCAAAAAGAGCCTTTCGCTTGATCGGTGACCATGATCTGGAAAGCCTTGAAAATCAAAGGCAGGTTAGCGGCTTAAGTCTATATTACAAATATTTTCATGGCAAGTGCTCAACTGAGGTTTTCCGCTTGATTCCACCTAGAGTGGTGGATGGTAGAAATACACGAAGAGCCACTGCAGCTCAGTGTCCCTCGATCGACACTGTTTAAAAATTCTTTAACCTAGAAAACGTTCTCACTCTGAACCGACCTCCCTGAGGCCGAGTTTCCCAACGAGTATAACCTCCAAAGATTCAAGACCAACATGAATCGCTTTCTGCGCACACGCACAGCTCGCAGAGCGCTGTAAAGGAGTAACCCTACAGTGCTGTGCCTTATCATAAAAAAAAAAGAAATTTATAAGTTGCCATTTTTTTTCTCCAGAAACTATTGCACTAAATCAACAATGTGAGTTTACCACAGAATTACAAACCGAGCTTTCGTCTTAAAAGAAAAGCAACCCAACTGCAATGTAAAAAATGTGTATTTTTTGTATTATTTTCTATTAGTTTTGTTAACTAGTTTTTAACGACTCTTGGCATAATTTGGGAGTGGTCCAAAAAATGTTTTGGCCTCTAACGAGCCTGTAAAGCTTCCTCGATTCCTGATTATAACCATTCGTTGTTCAGATTGTTAGTTTAAGCTTACTTTTTTTGTTTGCTTGACTTTTAAAATACAACAAAAATATTAAATATGATAAAGCCCGTCTATCTATCTTACAAACTCAATATAAATACTAATCCCTAATTCCGATAAGACCCAGCGGGTGATCGAATGAAAGAAGGGGCGCACTCGTTGCTGATAGAATAAAAGGTTGCGCTGCTTTAAGATAATAATATACAGGGCTGCCCAGAAGTCCGGAATAAAATTAATATAGCCTTAACCTGTAACTTTTGAGGAAAATGCTCTGACACCTCAATTTAGTTTTATATAATATGCTCACATTTTCACGCTATTCGTTTGTTTTTTTTATAGACATTTGTCAAAGATATGACAACATAGATCTTTTTTTTTAAATGGAAACATTTAGCTTGTGATACATCATTTGAAAGCTAATATCTCGTACAGTATGCTCATAAATTTTGACGCGATTCTGTCAAGATATTTCAAAATGGCGACTGTTAAAAGTTTTAAAAAAAGCCCTATTTAAATTAGCGGAAATGATAAATCATTGATTTTTTTTTACCTTTCAAGGTAAGAAATCTTCATTGTTTCACTTTCTGACATTTTGTGACATTATGACTTAACAATAGTTATGGTTTATTTGTTATTTATTTTGTCAAAAAAATAAAAATAAAAATGTAACGAAGCAAAACAAAACACAACAAAAACGTGGTTTAACGTGGCAAATGCTGAAAATGTCCTCCACCCTCTACTTGGCATGCTCCCAGACGATGGTAAAATCCGTCGACGGAATTTCGAATGGCTTCAGCCGGTATGTTATGTGTCTCCAATCTAAATTTGTTTTTCAAATTTTCAATATTATTTGGCCTATTTTGGTAAACTTTTTCTTTTAAATATCCTCAAAGAAAGTAGTATAGAGGCGTTAAGTCTGGGGACCTCGGTGGCCATTCAATTGTACCACGTCGTCCAATCCAGCGACCTGGAAATATCTGATCTAAATGTCTTCTCGCATTGACACCAAAATGCGGGGGAGCACCATCTTGCTGAAACCAAATTGTTTCATTAGGTATATCTGCATCTACTTCGTTGGGAAAAATTACAACTAGAGCAGGCCTCAATCGAAGGTTAAGAAATTCAGGTACCGTTCAGCTGTGAGGTTTCCTTCCAAAAAGAATGGCCCTAAAATTCGGTTATTAATGATACCTGCCCATACATTTACTTTCTGGGACCGCTGAGTATGCGCTTAAAATATCCATCGTGGATTTTCTTGACTCCAGAAACGATAATTATGTCTGTTAACCACCCCGTTTAAATAGAAAGTAGCTTAATCCGAAAATAATATGTTCTGTGGAAAGCTATTATTCTCGTCACACCGTTTCGTCATTTCTTCGCAAAATTGCAAACGCCTAGCATACTCATCTTTTAAAAGCTCTTGGACAAGACATACCTTATAAGGGTGGTATTTTTCTGCTTTCAAAAATCTTCCAATAGCACTTCTAGATGTATCATGATTTTGAGCCAATGAAACTGTTGAAACATGCGGATTATCCTGCAGAGATATTGCAATATCGAATTTTTCATCGTCGCCTAAAACACGTGGCCGTCCGTTCCTAGGCAAGTCCTTTACTGTGCCATGTTCATCAAATTTGTGGAATATTTTAATAACAGTGCCCTGTGAAATTTGATTTTCCGGATATTTAGCATTAAATAAAGTGCACACTTCACTTTGACTTTTTATTTTATCTCCACATCCTAACAATATCAAGACTTCTTCGATACGCTGCCCTTCCGACAAAACCATTTTTGTTTAGAAAATTGTAAAATAATACTTCGGTAATACCCAAAATAATTTTACAAGTTCACAATGTCACAAAATGTCAAAACGTGAACCAATGAAGGTTTCTTCCCCTGAAATGTAAAAAAAAACATCAAAGATTTATCATTTTTGCTTAGTTAAATAGGGATTTTTTTAAAACTTTTAACAGTCGCCATTTTGAAATAGCTTGACAGAATCGCGTCAAAATTAATGAGCATACTGTACGAGATATTAGCTTTCAAATATTGTATGACAAGCTGTATGTTTCCATTTAAAAAAAAGATCGATGGCGTCATATCTTTGACAAATGTCTATAAAAAAACAAACGAATAACGTCAAAATGTGAGCATATATAAAACTAAATTGACGTGTCCGAGCATTTTCCCCAAAAGTTACAGGTTAAGGCTATTTTAATTTTCTTCTTCTGGGCAGCCCTGTATATAAAACCGTAAAACTGATTTTTTATGTTTTAGAAAGAAAACGCAACAACATATTTTAAACGTAATTTAATAATAAAATAATAATATAACAATATAATAATAAAATTGGGTCGTAATTAACGCCCGGTAATTTAATACAATTTGCAGATTAAAAAAATTATATATGCTCGATAAAGAAATCAAACTGTAGTATAAAATAATAAGAAATGCCTGATATTTATTATAAAATGGCAATATAAATATACAATACGTACGCTAAATTCTGTTCGGTATGTTAATGAAATGTGCACTAAAAATATATATAAATGTTCGATAGTTTGGAAATATAAAAAAAATGTGAAAGTAGTCGACCGAAAAGCACAGTGAGAGTGACAAGTGAGGTTATGTTTCTCTAGCTGTTAGTCACTCGACAAAAATTGTAATAATTATAGACTTATATTGGTTAAACAGGCGCTAACACGGCATCTAAACCACCTTTTTGGTTCCAATTCAGTATAATTATTATTTTAAGAAGCATGTAAATTTTATATCGGGCATTCATTATATTTATCGAGCGTTTATTACGTTTATCGAATAATTATTATTTTAAGAAGCATGTAAATTTTATATCGGGCATTCATTATATTTATCGAGCGTTTATTATGTTATCGAATATTTAGTTTCTTGTCATGCATTTGAATAAATTACCTGGAAAATATAATATGCATTGATATTAAAATATCAAACATATAATTTAATCCCATAAAATAACAGTATATAAGATACAATACAATTAAAATTATAACATATAGGGCGGTTATTAATTAAAACAAAATATACATATACCTATAAAAAAGTACCGTGTCAGAAAAATAATTATTACATTTTAACCCAAGTCAGTTTCACTGTCACTGTCGTCATCCAAGTTCACAATAATTCTTTCTCTGGGCAACAGATCTATATTTACGTATGCGCTACACAATTTTAACAGCTTTTGTTTGGAATATTTTGCATCCCTGACTACTAAAATTATCGCAGAAAAAACATTGTTCCTCCTTATCGATGGTTTCAGCTGGTGCCATATATGTTCAATTGGGGTGATAAGGAGGAAGTCTTAACACGGTATGGCCCATTTCTGCCGCCAAAGTGTCACAATAATATTGCTTTTTTATTAAAAATGATTTTAAAATTTCAAGCAGTTGCTTTTTTGTATAATTTTCCTCAAAACACATATTACATACATTATATAAATGGTAGATGTTGGCTCACCCGACATCGCCCGGTGAAATACCATCGCATCGGCTTAGGTGGCGTGAAGTTGCTCTTAGAGCTAACGTTTCGTCACTGTGCCGATGTCTCCGGTTTCCAGGGTGGGAAATATACAAAAATGCTATGATGATGGTTCCAAGATCAATATATTCCGGAGTTAAAAACGCCCCCCGAACGGATCTCCGGGTGGGGGCGGGTCCTGGCGCCTTATCAAGCGAGATTATCCAATCATCCACCATGTCCAGTAGCCATACGGGTCCTTCAAACAATATTCTAAATGGAAATGGTGTGAAAACTGGAGTTGTTAAAATACCCGAGATTAGCAACTTCCAAATTGACTTCTGCAACTTGCACTAACCGAAACCAAAGTCAGATCATCGATTAGTACGGTCAGCTATTTATATCCTGGGTACGACTTTCATCACCGATTTAGGCGGAATTTTGGTCTTTGTCTCTTTGTCCGAAGTGATATTTCTTGTCAACGAGAGGAGACACTCGAGCCTAACGACTTTGATGTAATGTGGTTTAAAATATCAACGCAGAGAATTACTAAATTCATCTGCTGCCTTTACCGGCCGCCAAATGATACCCATTATAGAGACTTGTTCTCCTCTCTTGCTAATACTGTCGACTTTTTGCAAACTCACCATCCCAATTCCGAAGTTGTCATCCTTGGCGACTTCAACGTTCATAATGTCAACTGGCTTAAATACTCAAAACATGACTGACGAACAAGGTCGTGAAGCCGAATCCTTTGCCATCAGCTCTGGCCTCACCCAGCTGGTGGGTGAACCAACTCGGATTCCAGATCGAGATGGTGATTTTGCTAGTTTGTTGGATCTTTTCTTAACTTCAAACCCCGACTTGTACACTGTCACCGTGAAGCCGCCGTTAGGAACGTACCTTATTTCGGCACTGAACAAACTGCCAATTAGTGCTGAAGAGCCTCCTAAACCACGCACGATATGGCATTATACATCAGCTAAGTGGGAGGACCTAAGGGACCATTTTCGAACCTTTCCTTGGCGGGACGTTTGTTTTACCTCTGATGATCCATCCATCTGTGCAACAGAAATATCGGAGGTTATCCTTACTGGCATGGAAGCCTTCATCCCTTTCTCAAAAAAGTGCCCTTCTAACGGCAAGCCTTGGTTTACCAAAAATTGCGAACGAGCTGTTAAATCAAAAAATTATTTCTACCCACAATGGCGTAAAAATCCTACCGCCGAAAATCGTACCATCTTTGTTAACGCTCGAAACCAATGCAAGCAAACGATAAACCAAAGCAAAGAAGCACACAACCAAAGGATCAGAGACAAACTTCTTGAATGTCCTAGCGGCTCAAGATCATTTTGGTCGGTAGCTAAAGCTGTCAGTCAGAACTTTACCAAGTCAACCATTCCACCTCTAACACGTTCTGATGGCACCATTGCGACCAAAGCACAGGAAAAAGCAAACTTACTGGCGGAACTATTCTCTTCACATTCAACGGTAAATTTTTAGGGAAATACTCCACCGAACATTACCCCTGTAGAATCGAGAATGCCCGAGATTGTTTTTCGCCACCGCCATGTTAAACGAATCTTGAGGAGTCTCGACACTAAAAAGGCTTCTGATCCTGACGATATTCCAGTCATTGTAATTAAGACATGCGCTGACGAACTGACACCGGTATTTTGTAGGCTTTTTAACTTATCCTACAAAAAAGGAATATTTCCTTCTTGCTGGAAAACTGCGAGAGTCCAGCCCATACCCAAAAAAGGCAAAAAGACTTTGCCAAACAACTATCGTCCAGTCGCATTGCTCTCGGTTATATCAAAAGTTATGGAGAAGGCTATCAACGAAAAATTACTAAAATACCTGGAAGGCTTCAACATTATTAGTGACCGCCAGTATGGATTTCGTAAGTCTAGATCAACAGGAGACCTTCTCGCTTATGTTACTCATCTTTGGAACAACGCAATAGAACACCATGGGGAGTCCCGGGCGGTAGCACTGGACATTTCCAAGGCTTTTGACCGAGTATGGCATGAGGGGCTCCTAACTAAAGTGAGAGCATACGGAATGCCGGTTCAATTTTGTTCATGGCTGTCGAGCTTTCTTAAAGACCGTTCTCTGCGAGTGGCGATGGACGGATTTCTTTCAGACACATTTAACATCAACGCCGGGGTCCCTCAAGGTTCTATATTGTCGCCCACCCTTTTCTTACTATACATTAACGATCTTTTGGAAAAAACTAAAAATCCTATATATAGCTTCGCTGATGACAGCACACTTGTTTCATCTTTTACTTTGGATGCTCGGACATCGGCTGCTAATGCACATCTTTATAGGCAGCAAGAGGTCTCACATCTCAACAAAGACCTGGAAGAAATTCTGTCTTGGGGTGACAGTAACCAAGTAGAATTTAACGCTAAAAAGACCCAGGCGGCAGTTTTTTCTAAAAAAGTGAATGTTGAAGAACCGGATATAGTTATAGCGGGACACTTAATTCCCTTGGCTTCATCAATTCATTTATTGGGCGTTAATTTGGATAGTCATATGTCTTGGCATAGTCACGTTGCGGCCATTGCTAAGGCAGCCTCGCAGAAGCTTGGAGTACTTTTCCGAACAAAGAACCTCTATACACCCCAACAACTTTTGATGCTCTATAAAGCCCAAATTCGACCATCACTGGAGTACTGTTCGCATATTTGGGGCTCTGCTCCTAAACATACCCTGAGATTGCTAGATTCCATTCAAAGAACAGCCATTCGCTTGATCGGTGACCATAGTCTGACAAACAACCTGGAAAGCCTTGGACATCGAAGGCAGGTTGGCGACTCGAGTCTATTTTACAAATATTTTCATGGCAAGTGTTCAATTGAGGTTGCCCGCTTGATACCACCCAGCCACTGCAGCCCACCAGTACGTGGTGACACTGTTTCAAAATTCTTTCATCTGGAGAACGTCATCACTCTGGAACGACTTCCCTGAGATCGTGTTCCCCAACGAGTATAATCTCCAAAGATTCAAGACCAACGTGAATCGTTTCCTGCGCACACGCACCGCTCCTAGAGCGCCGTAAAGGATTTATCCTGTAGTGCTGTGGCTTATCATGAAAAAAAAAATTATATTCCATCATATAGTCCTGGATGGTAACTTTTGTGTCATTGGAACACGGAACTTTATTTAACCTATGACTGTGGTAGCTCGCATTATCCAACACTATCACACTATTTGGTGGTATATTTAGTAATAATTTGTTTTTAAACCAGTCTTCAAATAGTTCTGCCGTAGTATCATCGTGATAATCAACAAGCGAGCCCTTTATATTTTTGGCTGATAAGGCCAAAGCCGAGGCCAAAGCGTTTGGTATAAATCCGTTTTTTGTCCCAGCATGAATTATTTTTATACGCTTACCTTTATTTGATGGAGCTTTGGTTCTGCATTGACTCGATAAATCTACCGAACCTTTATCTGGAACTTCGTGTGTGTCATAACACGTCTCGTCCAAATAAATAGTATCCGGTCTATCCTGTCTATCTATATCCATGAACTGCAATTAGGTATTCTATCCTCCATCTTTTTAACCAGGCCGATTCCATTTGTTATTTTTTTTCATTTTAAAACCGTTTCTTAAAATACATTTCCTTAGAGTCTCACGACAACACTCTATTCCTGTATCATCTTTTCTTAATCTTTGCAAGAGGGTTTTTAAAGTGGGGATCATTTGTTCCCTGTACATGGCATATATTTTTCTACGAATTATATCGACATCCGTCGCGTCCAGTTTCTTAAAAGTAAAAGAGTCTTTCCTGTTTCTTCTCTCCACTATAGGTTTATTTACAACAAACCACACTGTGCTCACTGGCCTGCGTGTCAAAGTTGCCGCTTCCTTTACAGCACCAAATTTTGAAAAATCACGTTCAGGAAGGGTAGTGTAAACGTCGAAGATTACTTTTTGGTGTCAACTGATAAAATATCACGCTTTAATTGGGTTTTATCACGACCCGTGGATCCACTTGGGGTACTGGTTTCTTCCCACGGACGAAACATTCTTAGATATCACGTTTAATTGGCAACAAATAACTTCTTGTCTAAACCAACACAAACATCTAACTGAACTTCTAAACCAAAAATCAGCATATTTAAATAACTAAAATAAACCTATTTTATTTTACCCTAATTATTTTAGGAGGATTACTGAGAAAACATAATAATATAATAGTCTTTAAATAGATCCGTACCTGGAGTCCCCAGATCAGGTGGCCGAATTTTACACCTCACACAATAGGTTATTGTGACGGTAAGGGATTAGCATTAATAATGAGTTTGTAAGATAGATAGACGGACTTTACTTGATACTATTTCTTACTCTCTCCGCTTAAGCGCCTCCTTAAAGAATGCTCCACCAGAGATAATTATACCCGATAGAAATAGATAATTTATTTCCGTTCATAAAAATTACATATTTTGTTTTAGTTCTATTGTTCTGAATGTAGTAGCGACCTGGTAGGTATTTTGTTCTGGTATCTTTTACAAAGGTTATTTATTACTTTTTATTAGTATTATTAGTGCTGCGAGCTATTATAAAATGAATAATAGATTTAAAACGAAAGATAGTATCTATGTAGGTGAATATAACATTATATTATTCCTGTTGCTTTTTATACTCTGTGAGCAGGTGTACCCATGCTCGATATGGATATTTACATTATGTACTTATAAAAACGGTGAAGAGCGATTCAGATTGTTCGCAACCTGTCCTCCATGAGAGAATACGCTTATCACCTCTAGTAGTTGGCCAAAAATTACTTTAATAATAATAATAATAATAATAATAAATGACTTTATTGTAATGGTAAGATTACAAACGGCGAAGTTGAAGCAAAGCTTCCTCACTTAACCACTATGATATAATATATATATAGTAGGTAATTAATAGTCACAATACTACATAACTAATTAACCAAATAATAAAAAATTAAACTCTATAAATTCAAAGTAACGTTATAATATATACTATGGTAGGTAATATGTAAGTAAAAAGTACTAAGTACTTAACCTTATTAAAAACATGAAACTATATTTAAAATATAACTGACAACATAATCAAAAAATATAATCAACCTGATTTGCGTATAATTTAGAGTAAATTAAATAAAAACTGTTATACAAAATTTTGTATTATTTTTTTTGCTGACAGCTTAAATTTGATGCCAGTAGCAAATTTCATGCTGGCAAGAACCTTATTATAAAGCTTGGCCACATTAAAACTGAAGGATCTTTCAAAATATGTTGTGCAATGCAGAGGTGTAGTAATTGTAGATTTATTTCGAATATCCAGATTATGTTCATCATCGCGGAATTTAATTTTTTGATATAAATACTGAGGGCGTCGATTTAAAATAATTTTGTTATAAAGAACAAGTGCATGCAAAGCTCGCCTTTCATCCATTCTCAGCCATTCAATGTCTCGTAACTTAGCAGAAACACCACGCTCTCGTCCTCTTATACCTCCAATCAGACGGACGCAACAGTTCTGGATAAGCTGGATACGGTACACATCTGCACCCACCAGACATGGCCCGTAGACCGCGTCCGCGAAATTAAAGTGTGACAAAACAATCGAGTCACATAGAAGTCTTTTCATACTTTCATTTAAAATGTTCTTATGACCATAAATCAATTTTAAATTAGCAAAGGCTCTTTTGACACAAAGGTTAACATGCTCGGAGAACCTCAGGTTTGTATCGATAATAACACCCAGATTTCTTGCTTTGTCAACCAGTTCTAAATCTACTTCGTTTATTTTAATTGATATTTTTTTCCTATGTAAATTACGCATTTGTGAGCTACCGAAAAGTAAAACTTGTGATTTTATAGGATTTATACTAAGGCAAAGACTCTGAGGCTCTGAGGACAGCACTTAAATCAGTATTTATTATATTATTAGATTTTGCAATGTCATCAGGCTTAAAAGAAAAGTAAAGTTGCGTGTCATCCGCATAAAAATGAGATTTGCAATGTTTTACATAAGTTATCAACTGCGATGTATACAGAGCAAAAAGCATAGGTCCTAAAATTGATCCCTGCGGGACACCATGCAATACATTTTTTGATTTGGACAGCGTACCATGTGCCATTGTTTGCTGACTTCTATTACTTAAATATTTATTTAAAAAGTTGCAAGTATTTTTGCGAAAACCAAGATACCTCAAAATAGCTAAAAGAAGTGTATGATTTATTTTATCAAACGCCTTCGAGTAATCTAGGAGGACCAGTACTGTTAGTTTACCACGATCAGTTGCCTCAAAAACATCATCGGTTACCTTTAATAAGGCGGTATTACAACTATAGTCCTGCCTAAATCCAGATTGCACATCGGGCAGAATACTGCATTGACCTATGTAACTTTTAATCTGATTATTAAGTATTTTTTCTATAACCTTAGACAATGCTGGCAAAATACTAACCGGGCGCAGATCCTTTAAATCAATGGGTGTTGTAACTTTAGGCAGCGGAATTATATAAGACTTTTTCCAAGCATCTGGAAATGTGGAAGTTTCGATGCAGTAGTTTACTAGGTGCGTCACAACCGGCAAGACAACCGGATAACAATACAGCAACATTTTTACACCAATGCCATCATTACCCAAAGCCTTTGATTTAATTGAAAATATTGCTTCCCCTATTTCCTCAATAGTCGCCATTCTAAAGTCAAAACCGGTTATATTATCACGTTGGCAATTTAAGTAAAATCTTAATGTATCGGGGTCCGGATCAATTTGAGGAATGTTGACGAAATAATCATTAATCTCGTCAACTGTCCCCAGAGTATCAGGGACCACCGATTTCTCCCTACCATAAATCGCGAGTTCTTTAAGTAATCTCCAGTTTTCCCTGGAAGCATTACGACGAATCCTTTCCTCTAGAAATGCTTTTCTTTCCCTGTTCACAGACGCAGTGACAAAGTTTCGCAATTGCCTATAAGACTCCCAGTTGCCATTAGATTTGTTCTTTTTGTATTTTGACAGAGCCCGATTCCTAAGTGTCATAATAAACTTCAAATTTTGGGTAATCCATGGTTTTTTTCTTTTAGTTATACGAACAGTTCGCATAGGAGCATGCACATTAAAGATGTCTATTATAAAATTATTAAATAATTGAACCTTGTCATTAATATCATGCAACTGAAAGATTCTATAGAAAGGAATCTCCCTAAGTTCAGCATTAAAAACCTCTTTATTAAAATTACTGTAGTCCCTATAAGTATGATAAAATGGTTGCGGTTTATCGACTCTCAATTTCAAGTCACATTTAACAAGTAAATGATCAGATACATCCAAGGTATAATCGACACACGAGGAAGCTATATAATTTATATCAGAACATACTATGAGGTCCAGGAGGGTAGAGTCACCTAATCCATGTCTGGTGGGCTCATCAATTAACTGTTTCAAATCATATGCAGATAGTACTGACAAAAAACGATCGACATAGTTGCAGTTTAGATTCATTACATTAATATTAAAGTCGCCTGTGCATACGAAGTTATCACATTCAGGTAATAAACTACAAATATTCTGCTCAAACTCTGTACAAAAATTTAATATTTCTGAAATGGGAGGGGTTCTGTATAAAACCCCCACCACATTTCTTACGTTATTATATTTAAACTTTACCCACACTTGCTCTGCTGTGTCAACGCTCAAACTATTTATTTCATAGAACTGAATATTATTTTATATATACAAAATTACTCCTCCCCCTCGATTTTGCTGCCGGTCCCTTCTAATAAACTTAATCACTTATAATTTGTATTTGGCATGAGTTTAGCTCTATTTCTTACATTTGCATACAAAAAAATGTTTTCTTTACATGACAGACGATGCCACGCTAGGCCAAAAAGGAAGTTCCATCGATATTCCATAAAAGTTTTAGATTCTATGAGAAATGGAGCTAAAATTCGATAAACTTGCCGAAACTGTGGTATACCACGTGCAACGCTGCAGACCCGGCTCGCAGACCATGTCGCAAACAATAAGCCTTGATGAATGGGCACCAGATCCATATATAAGCACATAAGAAGTCACCAATAATCTTACATACAAAAGAGCCGATGCCGACGTCCACCTCCCCAACCGATGCTTTTAAAAAATATCTTAAATGCCCTAAGTCAATTCCAAAAACAAATCGTTCGAAAGCGGGACCTTTTCACAAGTGTCATTTCGTCCAATGTTTGGAGAACATATTATTATTACATGGAGAAGAATAGAGTACAAAATGAAAAAGAATAAGCAAAGAAAAGGAAAAGGTATAAGTTAGAACGAAAAAAAGCGAAATGGTTAATAATACTAATAAAAAAAAAAGACCAAACGAACGAAGCGAGATTTTAGAAAAATGTGTCGAAAGAAATGTGAAGATGATCTAGATAGCGATTCAGAAGCAGAAGGTAATAAAAATGTGGGATGTGACTGGTGTCCCAGGTGGTTTCTAGATTGTGTGTCTAGAATATAACTGCAATTTTTGCGAATACTTTTTTAACTTTACTTATTAAAAAAATGTCATGGCACATTTTATGTATTCTTAGTAGGTACATTTAAGTGTTTTTTTTTTTAATATTTTTAGAAACATAATTTTTGTGTTTTTTAATAATATGTTTTTCCCTTTTTATTGACAAAATAAAAAATGCAAGCACGGGGGACTGTGCTAAATAACCAATAATATATGACGGCCAATTTCTGGTATAGGCATGGCCGACTACTAAACAATAAGTGGCCGACTTCTGAAAAAAACTGATATTTTTCAGAAAAACTTAAAAATAAAATATGTACGTACTTTCTCGAGTATTTATATTTTTTCCAATCTCTTATTTAATGCTTATATTTGACAAGGACACATATGTTATTGTTTTAAGTATTAAATAAACAGATTTATTTAAAAAGCAAAAATAGAATGATCAAAAAAGGCCTACTACTAGCGCAGTCACCCTATAATTGAGACAATTTGTACTTCACAGACCTGTGTCATTAGAAAACGTGTTTCCCAAACAATGAACTTTTTTTTCAATATTTTGTTAATATACTTTCAAATTTGACATCGTCATTTTCGGACACCCTGTGTACTATTAGAAGCAGCATACCGTGCTACATAAAAAAAATACCAAATTATTTTGAAACCTATTCCTCGACAATTAAAGTTGTGATTTGCGTAAAAGCGAGAAGAAAACAATACTGCCGTGAAAGACATTATGCGTATAGAATGTCACACCGACACCGGTTAAAGATCTCTTTCAGTGGGTAAGTATACTCATGCAGGAACTCAGGTGTATTATTCTATAACCACGAGTATCATGTTACTATATTAGGGGATTTCGTGTTGATATCATGTTATGTTCATCATATAATCGCCGAAACACCCATATATGGAGCACTGAAAATCCTCATGGGTATTCAGAAGTTCAGTTTCAAGGACGCAGAACTACAAATGTTTGGTGTGGGATTCTTAAAAATAAAATAATTGGTCCTATTTTCTATGAAGGATCCTTAACAGGCGCGAGATATATTTTTTTCCTAGAAAACAATATTGAAAATCTTTTGGACCATATACCACTAGTAGAATACGGAAATTTAGTATGGCATCAAGACGGGGCTCCACCTCATAACGTAGCTCCAGTTACAAATTATTTAAATAATAAATTTAATTCATGGATTGGAAGATATGGACCAATAAGGTGGCCTGCCAACAGCCCGGACCTTACACCTTTGGATTCGTTTTTATGGGGTTTTATAAAGGAGCAAGTTTATAAAGAGCAGAGTGCTACTTTGAACGATTTAAAAATCAAAATAGAAGACTGCATAAACATTATCAACAACGAGCATCCTGTTCATCTGTTCATCAATGTTAACCTCGTTAGAAATTGGGTTTATAGTTGTGGTGATTATTTTAATTTAGTTCTTTAGTTGTACTAAGCATCAATTTGAATACAGGGTGTTAATTAGGGCTGGGCGATTATGAATTTTCACAATCGATTGTCGATTGTTAAAAAGAATCGATTATTTCGATTAATCGATTAATCGAAAAATAATCGATTAATCGAAACAATCGATTAATCAAAAAACATTCGAGAGATCTTTAATTTTCTTTATTTAAGTTTATCACAACGTTTAAACTGGTAAATCTCTAGTCGTCTTCAGAACTATATTCACCTCATTCACCTGAATACTGAATACTATTCACCTGAAGACGACTGGAGATTTTTACCAGTTGAAACGTTGTGATCAAAATAAATAAAGACAATGGAAGTCCAAAACAGTCCCTAACCTTTTAACATAATAATTATATTTTGCAGTATTTCTAACTTTTATATATCTTCTTGAATTTTGTAATTTATTTATAATATAATCTGTCCAAAATTTCTAAAAAGGAAGTTTCTTTTCTGCAAATTTTGATGTTGAAAAAAATATGAATGAAGAAATTGTAAAAACAAATTATCCATTCTTTTTCTTGCACACTCTATACCATTATGATTTAATTTTTTGTTAAATTTTTTATATTTGCCTCACTTGGTTCGACTGGTTCTTTTATTACTTTGTTTTCTTTCAAAAATTCCAGCAACCAGTAAACATAATACGGGACACAAATTTTATTTTAACGTTATATTACTGTTTTTTCTTAAAAAAAAAAGCATAATATTATATTATGCCTATACAGTATACAGTGCGTATCAGCCAAATGGAATAAATTCGATAATAAATACATGAAGGCGTGTCCGAAAAAACGCTCGGATGTAAAAAACAAAAACATACATTAAGGTAGGAGATGTTGAAAATTGATGTTAAAATGTTTTTACTGATATGAAATAAAAAAAAGGTATAAATAGTTTTGTTCATTTTTGTTTAAAACGCCTGACCTTAGTAAATTGTTGCCTGTCTGCATGACAGTAGTTGTCAGTGTTTGAATTTCGTTAACTGCATATCAGAAAAATGGTTTATTTAACAGAAATGCACAAAATAACAATTCTACAGATGATTGCTTATGGAGATAAAACACGGACACAAATGGAAGTTGCTCGCTTATTTCATGAAAAATTTCCAAATTTGCCGCTTATAACTCAAGGGATAATTAGTAAAATAGAAAAGCAGTTTCGCCAGCTCGGACATGTAAAGCACATAAAAAAAGTAGATGCCAACGCAATAAGTGATGATACCAAATTAGATATTATGCTTGAGTTTCAGGAGAACCCACATACTTCTAGTCGAAAACAGCCCCAATGTTCGATGTTTGCCATTCATCGATTATTCGAACATTACAAGAAAATAAAATGTATCCCTATAAAATGATACCTACTCATGAGCTCATGGAAGACGATTTTGATAGGAGAATGTATTTTTGTAAACAAATGATGGCAACGTTAGATAACAATGTGATCCAATTAGAACATGTTTTGTTTTTTGATGAGTGCACTTGACACTTCACGGTCATGCTAATCGTCAGAATTGCCGCTATTGGTCTAGGGAAAATCCTCACTGGATGAGAGAAGAACATACGCAATATCCTGAAAAGGTTAACGTTTGGGCAGGAATTGTTGGAGATCATATCATAGGTCCCTTTTTCATTTATGGCAATTTAAATGGCGATAATTATTTAGCACTGCCCTAAAATAATGTCTTGCCAACTTTGGCGAACTTATATCCTGATCCAGAAAACCCACAACTTCCAGCGAATATGATATGGTTTCAGCAAGATGGAGCACCGCCTTATTACCAAATCAATGTCCGGCAGTACCTCAACCGAGTATTTCCAAATCGGTGGATAGGGAGGCGTGGATCGATGGAATGGCCAGCACGATCCCCTTATTTGACGCCATTAGATTTCTTTTTATGGGATTATGTCAAAAATATTGAATACAGAACTAATTCCCCCGACTTAGCTGACTTAAGAAGACGAATAACGCTTGCGATTAGATCGGTCACGCCTGATATGTTCAGTAACGTTAGAAGAAATTTCTATTTAAGATGTCAAGACGTTCGCGGCGAGCATTTTCAACATTTCCTACATTAATGTTTTTTTTTTGTTTTTTACTAGGGATGGAACGGGTAGCCCTTTTTAGGATCCGGCCAAACCGGGTACCCGGTCAATTAAGACCCGGCAAAACCGGGTACCCGGTCTTGCGGAATTTGGTACCTACTTAAACCATTCATCTCCCGCTAGAATGAAACTAGAAGAAATTCAGAAAAAAATAAATATTGGAATTAAAAAGGATGTTCCTACTCATTGGAATTCGACGTACTATTTATTAGAAAGGCTTTTAGAACAAAAACGGGCCATTACCATACTTGCTTCTGAAAGCCAGGCAATAACTTCTTTTACTTCCAATCAGTGGACCATAGCAGAAAAGTTGCTGGAGCTGCTACAACCATTTGAACAAACAACTAAACATTTCAGCAGTACACACTGTACTATATCAGAAGTAATTCCTACAGTCTTTTCGCTAAAAAGGTTTTTAGGACAAACACAAGTTCCAGGCTTAGGATATATGCAAGAAAATCTTATGGAAGGATTAAGTCAAAGGTTTTGAATATCGAAACCAACAATAATTATCTGATTGCAACGTTCGTAGACCCGCGGTTTAGAGATGCATTTTGTACTGAGACAGATAATTTGAAGAAAATAATAGTAAAATATATCCATGAAGCAAATTTGTTAATCCAAAATAATGAAGTTAATTTGTCATCCAATTCAAATTCAGATGACGATGTTCCTCTCAGTTTCTATACAGATAATCCATCCTTATCAAAAAGACCCAGAGAAGATAAACGCTCAGTTTGGGATGTGTTTACCAGTATTGCCAACAGGCGAGATACAAATAGAAAATCATCTGCTAAAGCACCAAACATACAACAGGACGTGGAGGTTGAAATAAGTTCATATTTGGCGTTGCCGTTAATTGATAGACTATTAAGCCCATTTTCGTGGTGGAAAATAAATTCAGAGAGATTCCCTAATCAAGCAAAGCTTGCTAAAAAGTTTCTTTCAGCACGTGCCTCAACAATATTTACTGAACGGTTGTTTTCAGAAGCGGGCAATATTTATGAAGAAACCCGAAACCGACTATCCTCTGAGAATCGTGAAATGTTAATTTATCTTCATCACAATTTGCCATTAATTGATTTTAGATATTAAATGTTTTATTTAACAAAGTTTGTTGTTATAACCTTTTAAAATCTGTTTTTTTTTATGTATTTTTTATCATCACAAAAATACACTGTTTCAGTTTTTTTATGTTTTATTTTACCAAAAACAGACAACAAAATAAAAACCCGGGTACCCGGCCGGGTAGACCGGGTACCCGTTACATTCCTATTTTTTACATTACCAAGAAATAAACAGTATTACTTATTAGTTTTTTAGTGTGTTGTTGATTTTTGCAATAAATCTGAAAACACTTAATATTTCCGAAACAGTTGAGGATAGGATATTGTCGAGGATATTGTACATGAAATAGGTATGTCTAAAATTTTCTGAACAATCCAGAAAATGAATATTATACAAGGTGTTGCATTTAAAATAAGAAAGTTAGTATTGGCCACTGTTACATGACACACCCTGTATAAAAAATTTTTATTGAAAAAAAATGCGCAACTAGAAATACCAATCGACGTGTCCGAGCGTTTTTTCGGTCACGCCCCCATGTATTTATTATCGAATTTATTCCATTTAGCTGATACACACTGTACTATAGTCCACAAAAGTTCAGGCGTTCACAATGTCTTTTTATCGCGATGTCTCGCATGCCATCAAAGCCCGGTGCCTTCCTGACATTTGCAGCCTTGATGATGTCATCAACTTCGTTTAATGAAACGTTGTGGATATTCACGAAGGGTAGTGTCATATTTTTGTATAGGTGCGCTACTCTGGCAATTGGCGCTTCTCTTTGTTTGTCCGACACTGGGTTGGGACTAAATTGATTTTTTAGAGAGTTTGTGATAGTTTCGACTATCTGCTTCCTGTCCACGATTATTTAACCAGTTTCGGCATCTTTTATGTAGCAGGTACGTTTAAAGTGCTCAAGTAGTGAACAAGGGGCTTTTGTAGAAAAGGTATTTTTTGTTTTATTCATATCTTGCTCAAACTGTCATCCTATGTAAATTTTGAAAATCTATTTTTGTAGAGTATCCATTCATTTTTTAAATAACTGGTACGACGTACCTTCTGGTCACTCAACCGGTGGTCAGTTCCCATCGCGAATTAACGGAACACGGACAATGGTTCGGATCGATATATTCGATCGATCGATGATGCAACGGAACCGCGTGCAAGAATGGTGCACTGGCCATGGCCGGCGAACCGCGTGTTGCTGCTGTTCTTGTTGCATTATTGGTTCTATCGATGTATAAAATCGCGAATTATGCAACTAACGTTATTCCTTAATTGAATACGTAGCAACCTGCTAGGAACAATACTATTATTATGAGATTTATTACATGCATCAGGATAATTATTGGATTCCGGTAAAAGAATGGTATTTATTCATACAGGGCTCGTATTTCAAAATGAATCGCCCAAAAAAGCTATTAATTTTGAGGGCAACAAGATTTGACAAAAACAGGTCAATTTTAATATCGAGGGGGAAATTTAATTACACATTCGATAGAATTTTACTATTGACCTCCACACCTCCAGCCAACCTCACTTTAAAATGTCAAACGGCACTATTTAGTTATACATCGTTGCAATACATTAAATTGCTTATCCAATCGTGAAACGTCTTTTTTTAAGCGAAAAAATTGAAATAATCGACGAAAGTGGAAAAATCGGTTGAAGTTCCAGGAAATTGGTTGAAAATTCAAAGTGGGTAAGACCTAAGTAACTGTGTTGCTTCAAAATAAAGCAGAAGTTAGAGATTTTTTTCAAGAAGGTGGCAACAGTGAACAAAAAAGAAAATTTCCCAAAACCGAAGGACTGGCAGTCGACTAAGTAGTTTTTAACTGTTTTTTTAAGGCGCGAAACAAGCACTTACCAATATCCGGGCCCATAATTCGAGCAAAAGCCCTCGAATTTGCTCAATAGATAACTTCCAGGCATCAAATGGATGGTTAGGAAAATTCCGTCGTCGGCACGAATATCGAAGACGTAACTGCTTAGAATGAAAGGCTATTGACCATTTTAAAGGATTATGCCCCAAGGGACGTATTTAATGCAGATGAGACAGGTATCTACTATCGTGCATTGCCAACAAGTGTACTGGAAAAAAAAAACAGCAAAACAACGATTTGCTATTCTGTTCTGTACAAATATGGAAGGTGAGAACGAAGAACCACTTATAATAGGCAAAAGAAAAAAAAATCTTGATTCAGGACAACATGGCTTCACAGATTTGATACCAAGATGAAGAAGCAGACTAGAAGAGTGATATTGTTTCTGGATAATGCAACGTCTCATCCCAAAATTACAGTGGATAATGTCAAACTTATGTTTCTTCCACCCAGTAGTACCTCACATTGCCAACCTTTGGACCAAGGCATTATTCAGAATTTTAAAATGCTCTACGGAAGCTACCTTATTAAGAGGCTTTTAATATGTATAGACAGTGGTTGTCCTCTACAAGAAATCGAAAATAATATTACCATAACCAACGCCTTGATATGGGTTTCGGTGGCCTAGCGCAACTTGTCCCCAGTGACAATAAAAAATACTTTAGGAGAGCCGGATTTATGTGTAATACAGATAACATTGACGACTTCGAAAAAGATAATATTCCGCTCGCACAACTGTCCCGTAACATTAAGGACACATTTGTGAGCGTGAAACAATTTGCCTCTATTGATAATCATTTGCCAACAGAAAGCGCATAATTGACTATCATTGAGTGTATTGAGAGTAGAGATGTAAAATTCTCGGTAATATTCTTTTAGAGAATATTCTGAGAATATTCTCGAGAATATTCTCAAGTTAGAGAATTTTCTGGGAATGGTAAGAAAATCGCTAGAAATAGCAATAATAAGAAATAAAATTTTTACATTACACTACAGTACATTTTTTGTATTAAAATATTTCCAAACATTACTTTTTGGTTGTGTGATACCCTTTAATTTATTTTGCTCCATGTTTTTATACTTATAGACGGTCTAAACTGAGCCGAACGGAACGCCAAAATAAAACAAGTCTCACCACATCATTTACAATTCTCACAGCTGTATACGAGTATACGATCGCGCTTCTATTTCTAGTTATAGAAAAGACTTGAAAAGCTCAAAATTTTAAAAATCATTGCAAAATTTTTCAGAGTAGATTATGTAGAAAAACTTCTCTAGAGAATATTCTCGGGGATAATTTTCTTACACACATCTCTAATTGAGATCCAAGAAACGGATGAGACTACTGCCAACTCTGAGACAGAGGAAGAGGAACCTGAACTCGCTCCAGTGTCAAAAATATCAAGCCTATCTAAAGCCTGCGCAAGTTTGAGAGACTTGGAAAACTTTTTTGATAATGTTAACAATTTTGCCAAGTCTACAAATATTTCTCAATTGCTATTAAATATGAATCTGAATCTTATATAAATAAAATAAAAAATATACAGCAATCATTAATTTCTGATTATTTTAAAAAATAAGATTTTCAATGCAAACCTACAGTGCATTGTATAATATGTTAGTATGAGCGTATATACATATTGGTAAATTGGCTTCATCTCATTTAATGTTAGTTATGATAAATTTAAACAAAAATATTTAAAATCATTAACATATACAGGGTGGCCAATTAGTACGACAAAGGTCAATATCTCCTGTACCATTAAGGATATCGGAAAACTTTTGACAAAGCTTATTAATGGTTAAGAGATGCATCTTTTAAAATTATTTTCGTCTATACAGGGTGCTCCAAAATAGCGGCACGGTAGAAATTTTATATTTTTTAAATGGAACACCCTGTATATATTTACATATTTTAATTTGCCGTAAATTACTGTACATAGCACCATAATTATTTATACACATTTTAGCAACGTTGCCGAATAGATGGGAAAATCCCTTAAATTTGTGAAAAAACATCGTTCAATAAAATGTGTAGTATTTTTTAACTTATTATAATTGGAAATAAAATATTTTTATAATGGAAAGAGAAGTGTCGACAGAACTCGCCTGGGGTAAAATAAATTCATATTTTTGTACAGGGTGATTTCTACGGACATGCCAACTTTACGAACTTTAAACCTAATTTTCTCATTTTTTTCAAATGAAACACCCTGTATTCGATTACTTTGACTTGTAGGGATTTTCATCCTCTTTAACTTTTGTTAAGGTCTTTTCATGCCTATCTCTACAAATATTGGTCGTATTTCAGTTTTTGCCCAAAACTCTAGCAAAAAACTGAATGTATTTTACCATTGTCGCTTTTCTAGTTACCTATGACATAGAAAATAAAAACAAACGTTCTTGTTTAAAATGAAACGTCAGTTTGTTTGTAATATAATGACAATTATAGTGATTTGGTGAGCTATCCTTCAAAAATTAATAAAAATGGATTTTTCAAATTTCGAAATGGTGGATATGGTTTTTGTATTAGGAGCTAGTGACAAAAACTGCTTGTTAGCTATGAGGATATATCAAGAAAGATATCCAAACCGAAGACAACCCAGTAGAAGGTCGTTTGAAAAAGTAAAGGGGCGTTTTCAAACAACGGGGAGTGTAGCCTATAAAAAACAAGAAAGAATAAAACGTGTTTTAACGGAAGAAAATCAATTAAATGTTCTTTTAACAGTCACTGAAAATCCACACATTGGCCAACGAAATATTTCCGACCAATTAGATATTCGCCGCTCATCGATTCAGAGCATACTGAAAACAAACAAAATGCATCCTTACCATATCCAGTTACTGCAGGAACTAAATGAAGGAGATTTTCAAAAGAGAATAGATTTTTGTGAATGGACGCGGGAAAAAATGAGACAACAACAAAATTTTGCACATTTAGTATTCTTTTGTGATGAAGCAACATTTCATAAAAATGGAAACGTGAATAGGCATAATTTTCACTATTATGCTACAAGCAATCCCTATTTTATAAGAACCCATTCACAAAACAGATGGTCCTTAAACGTTTGGGGAGGAGTTGTACGAGACTATGTTATTGGACCGCATTTTTTTGAGGAAAAAGTAACTAGACAAGTATATTTGGACTTCTTACAAAACTATTTACCACAATTAATGGCTCAGATACCGAATGAAATTCGTGAACGTCTTTGGTTTTTACATGATGGAGCCCCCGTGCATTATACAGGACCTGTTACTAACTTTTTAAATTAAACATATGGGCAGCAGTGGATTGGAAGAGGAGCGCCCGTACCATGGCCGGCTAGATCACCAGATCTAACAAAAATGGATTTCAGTATATGGGGATTTGTAAAGGATCAGGTATATAAAATAGCCCCCACTACAAGAGATGATATGAAAATTCGTATTAGAAACTGTTTTCAAACTGTAACTCGGGAAATGTGTAGAAACATGACTCATTCTTTTGAAAAACGTATAGAATTGTGTATTCAAGTTAATGGGAGCCACTTTGAACAATTAATTAGGTAATTTTAAATCAATTAATTTAAATTTTAAAAATTGTCCTCAAGCTTAAATCGATAAAAAAAATAAATCAAAAAATTGTTTCGAGTTAATTATTTATGTAAATTAATAGAAAAACTACAAAACTGACGTTTGTTTGTATTTTCTATGTCATAGATAACTAGAAAAACGACAATGGTAAAATACATTCAGTTTTTTGCTAGAGTTTAGACAAAAACAGAAATACGACCAATATTTGTAGAGATAGGCATGAAAAGACCCTAACAAAAGTTAAAGAGGATGACAATCCCTACAAGTCAAAGTAATCAAATACAGGGTGTTTCATTTGAAAAAAATGAGAAAATTAGGTTTAAAGTTCGTAAAGTTGGCATGTCCGTAGAAATCACCCTGTACAAAAATATGAATTCATTTTACCCTAGGCGGGTTCTGTCAACACTTCTCTTTCCATTATAAAAATATTTTGTTTCCAATTATAATAAGTTAAGAAATACTACACATTTTATTGAACGATGTTTTTTCACAAATTTAATGGATTTTCCCATCTATTCGGCAACGTTGCAAAAATGTGTATAAATAATTATGGTGCTATGTACAGTAATTTACGGCAAATTAAAATATGTAAATATATACAGGGTGTTCCATTTAAAAAATATAAAATTTCTACCGTGCCGCTTTTTTGGAGCACCCTGTATAGACGAAAATAATTTTAAAAGATGCACCTTTTAACCGTTAATAAGCTTCGTCAAAAGTTTTCCGCTATCTTTAATGGTACAGGAGATATTGACCTTTGTCGTACTAATTGGCCACCCTGTATGTAGAATGTAGATACTTATTAATCTACAAACTCTGTAAAATGCAGATTAGTTGTTTTAATTTTTCTTTATTAACCGATCAACACATGATTTCCCGAGGGTGATGACAGACAAACTTAAGAATGAGCTGGACACATCGATTCAAGACAAGCATCACCAAATCAAACCAAAAACGAAATAGTCAACCATGAAACTTTAACCCTCCTACAGAAGAGCATCTGAAAAGAACCAATAAGAGAAGGATGGTTTAATTTAATATTGTTTTTGATAAGAAATTAAGTTGCGATAATATGGTTTACTGTTCAGTTTGGTCAGTATGTCTTCTATGCATATCTATGGAGTTTCGAGCTGTTTAAGTAAAGATCATGACAATGTCCTGCTCACAATTAAGTCACCCCACACTCACATATTCCGTTAGTATTTATTTTTATTTTATAGAGATGTTTGGAAGTCAGCAGTGCTTTACTTTCATTCTCTACGAAAGACCCATTTTGTTCTTGTTCATCTGCTTGTTCTCGTTAAACGTAGTTTTTTTCAGGGAATGGTGTCCGGTTAGTAAATGGCATACTCTCGGGGGCGTATAGAGGAGGTCAAAATAACCCTAATTTGTCATAGAAAAAAAAATCCTTTAGTGACCCTTAACGGAAATACAGAGCCCCAAAAGGGGTATCCAGCGACTTACCTTTTCAGCTCTGAGTTTTGAACCGAATGTATAATTTAATGAAATTTTAATATTTTATGTAGGCTATGAAGACTCATAAAAGCTAAAAACTGATTAGTTTGGGAAACACATTTTCTAACAACCAAAATAATAAACATAAATTAATCTGTCACAGTCGCAACGACGTCTGCGAATCGGCAACGCTGTAATAAAGGAAAAACGCCGCCTATGTTCAAGAGTCCTTCGGTCTTCTAGTGTAGCAATAAGATATTTTTATTCAATTTTACTGGCAAACCCGCCTAATGTCTAGTCTTTGGTTAAAAATCATTAGTGTTTTATCCCGCAGTATTTTAATTGTAGAAAAACATCAAGTCTTCTGTAAACATAAAAACGTGATATATTCTAAACTAAATAATATTAAATTCACGTCTACGAAAACCGTTAATCGGTAGCTTTGCAATAGGTTTGCTGCTTCGAAAATATATATAAAAGTTTCTGTGAAGGGCAATATCTGATGCTTCTATCTCCCTATTAGCGGTAAACAAGTATGGCTGCCAACCTGGGCGGACGCGATATTTGTTGGCTGGTCAACACAAATCAGTCTCCAGTTAGACTTTAACGTAAGCACATGCTCCACGTGGCTGAAAACAATAATAGCACGTATCTTGATCTGACATGTGTGGCAGGCAAAGTGATTCTCTAATGTTAAAGTAATTGATATTGTGGGGACGCGTGCCCGGTAACAGAGGTTACCATTTTTCCAAATGTACAGTAGAGGTACCGTGACTTGCACCTCAGTGTTTTGCAGTTCGCGTAAATACGTAAAATATTCCGTTCTATGCAGAACATGTCTTTCAAATAACCCTCGTGATAATGAAACGGCAATGAGGCTGTAACTAATTTGTGTTCTGATTCACTCTCAACGGTAAAAACCAATGAAATCCTAACGGTATCTCGGTGAAGTGCTTTAGGGTTGTTAAGATGATGTATTCGTATTTAACAATGTAAATAGTGTAATATGGTAAGGGTGGCCAATAGTGGAAGAATAAAAAGACTTAGCAAAATAATTTGCGTTTAATTGGTCTAGCAAAAATAAAAATAACCAACCCTTTATTGTGGGTGGTACAGTGGCTATGGTTCATGAAAAACAATTTCCAATGCATGTAATCAATCAGCTGATAATTGTAAATCCGTAAGAAAACATGAGGAAATTAAATTTGAGCAAAAAATATTAAAACTTTAAGCAATATTGAATGTACCTACTACAAACAAAGTATTCTTCTTTGATACGAACCCACTTATAGCAAATAATTTGTTTATTTAAGCTTGTAAAAATTAATATAGCTTGAATTTTATTGGCCCACAGTTGGCAACACAACTGTGAACGGTGCGGTGGCGCCAGCTCGTTCGTTGGCCTGTTTTCACGTTTCGTGCAAAACTAACCTTAATTGTTGTGGTTTCGTTTTTATAGTTCCTATTTTTAACAAAGATTCCAGATCTTTTCATAAATATAATTAAAAACTGTTCTTTTACGAACAACAAAAGTGCACATACATATCTCTGTCGATTACGTTGTTTACTATTTGGGAAAAATGCCGAAGCATTTAAATAGCCGGTGCAAAGAGCTAATAGCTTCCCCAAAAATCAATTTTCATGAAGAACTTAACAACAATGGCCCATTGTTACCCTTGACAACAGTTAGAGAAGTAAATTTGAAGAGTATGATAAAGTCTATATATTTTATTTCTACTTTGCTAATTACATAATACAGCGTGTAACAGCTGCCCCAAATTTTAATATCTCCACTGTAAGCGCAGTATCAACAACAGTTAAGGAAAGTAAATTATTAGAATAACCTAAAAAGAAACGTTCTTATTCAAAGAGAGTTGTAAATGTGTCAAGATTGAATACAAGTTCTATGACAGAATGACACTAGTTATGGAATGTACGAAACAAGTAAGTTGTATTATTCAAAAACTAATATTTTACGTTGGTTATGCTTAAGCTGTAACTTTCTTTAGAACATCATGTAACTTTGACAACTTTAAGTGAAAAATTAAAAGACAGGTTTGATGGTTGTCTTAACTTTTTAAAAAGCCTTCGAAAGGAAATAGGCTTCGGATCAAAAAAAGATGAACCGAGTCGAGGGCTTATGGAACTTTCCCAGGTAGCTTTCAAACGACTGGTATTTTTAAAAGAATATATAAAAGAAAAAGAAGCATCTTTGTACCAATTCGTTTTCTTGGATGAAACATGGATTTTTCAGAATGGCACCATTGGTCGATCTTGGCAAGATGAAAATAAAAGAAGTGTTAGATCTACTACAGTTGATGGTAAAATGTATTATGCAATAAACAAATATATAAACTATGGGAAATTTACCTAGGTAAAATATATTTTTCTAGATACATAATACTTCATGCTGGTAGTGAAGATGGTCTTGTTGAGGGCGCAGAGCCAATTTTTTTCTTCTAAAACTAAGCTGAGTGACTACCATAGAGAAATTAATGAGCAAAACTTTTTACAATGATTCGAAAACCATTTATTGACAAATTTAGCAAAGCAATCTGTGATTGTAATAGACAACGCCCCATACCATAGCATGTTGTTAACAAAAATGCCTAACGCATCATAGAATAAAGCTGCAATTCAAAAATGATTAACTACTAATAAAATTAAATTTGATTATACAATGTATGTAACTTTTACAAATCGTTAATAGGTTGATACAAGACGTTTTGTGTACCCTTTTTTTAACATATTCTTAAATATTAAACTTAAATTATTTTCAGACATAAGTCACCAAAAAAAAATATTTAGTCGTTGACCTGGCTGATCAATATGGGCATACAGTATGTATTACGGCTTCCGCCATACCACTATATGTTCAATCCGAATGAACATATTTGGGGGATTACCAAGAATTATTATATAGACATATTGGTCGAGATGGCAGTACAGAAACTGACTGTATGAATATGTGGAAAGAATCGTTGCGTACTGCTACTCCTGATGTTTGGAAAAATCTAGTTCCGCACACAGAAAGCGAGATATTAAAATGGTATAAAAGAGAACACGTATTAGATAGACTAAACATTTAATCCATTATTATTGAAGTAAATAAAACGAGTGATTAAAGTGATGTGGAGGATGATTCCATCATCCATCCTTGTATTATTATTTTTATTATTTAAATCATATATGGGCAACGCCTGGCCCCCGGGCCGGATCCGGCCCTCCACCAGCTTCAATCCGGCCCGCGAGAGATTCAGAAAAATCAAATACCGCGCAAATTATTATTTCTCAGCTTCAAACTGAAATATCTCATTTATTTTTATTTGATTTTTCTATCTTTTTTTATTAATTTGCTTTTTATATGTTTGATTATGCTATTATAATTATTAAATAAAAAAATGTGTGAATTTTTGTCGCTTTTTTATTCACTACTACCTACTTATTTCTTGCCTACGGCCCGCAACCTGATTAAGTCCCGAAGTTACGCCCTCAGCTAAGCAAAGGTTGCCCATACCTGATTTAAATAGCCAAAGCATATATACAGGGTCGTTGGTATGAATGGAAACGGTCGATTATTTCTTAAAGTAAAGCAGCTAGCAAAAAATATTTAGGACAAAAGTTTTATAGTTTTGTAAAGCCTATTAGAGTTAATAAAGATAAGTATACAGGGTGAGTCAGAAAGCCGTAGAGGAATAAAGTTACCTTTTTTTTAAAACACCCTATATCTTAGAATATTTTTGGATTTTACATAAAATTACAATTATTTTTTATTAAGTGCATTATAAGTCTAAACCTAATAGCTTCCGAGATATCGACTTCTGAAAAATTACATTTTTGAACTTTAACCGCTTCTAGCTTTCTAACGGTACGCTATAGAGCAAAACGGCTTACGTGTCCCTATCTTACTTTTTTATAATCTTCCCGAAAAGCCAACTTCCGGTTAAACCGGAAGTACTATATTTCCGGCTTTTGAGCCACATCCGGTTTAACCGGAAGTTGACACTTTTAAAAAGAGAGTTAAAAACTAAGATAGGGACATGTAAGTCGTTTTACTCTAAGACGTACCGTTAGAAAGCTAGAAGCTGTCAAAATTCAAAAATGTCATTTTTTCAAAACTCAATTTCTCGGACACTATTAGGTTTAGGCTTATAATTCACTCAATAAAAAATAATTGTAATTTTATGCAAAATCCAAAAATATTCTAAGATATGGAGTATTCCATTGAAAAAAAAGTAACTTTATTTCTCTACGGCTTTGTGACTCATCCTGTATACTTAACATCTTAAAATTCTAATAGACCATAAAAAACCCTAAAACTTTTGTCTTAAATATTTTTTCCTAGCTTTTTTTTTTTTTTTTTATGATAAGGCACAGCACTACAGGATAAATCCTTTATGGCGCTCTAGGAGCGGTGCGTGTGCGCAGGAAACGATTCACGTTGGTCTTGAATCTTTGGAGACTATACTCGTTGGGGAAGACGATCTCAGGGAGGTCGTTCCAGAGTGATGACGCTATTGTACTTTAGGAAATAATCGACCGTTTCCATACATACCAACAACCCTGTATATAAAAAAAGTTACATGACTATTCTAATATAATGTAGGTATACAGGGTGTTTCAGAATAAGATGCTGATCCTTAACGGTGTGAATCCTTAGGTGATTTTAAGAAGAAAAGTTCAAATTAACATATATTCTTAACCTATCAACTTTTGATCTACAGGGCGTTAAAATTTTAAGAAAAAAATCGTTTTTCTATCATAACTTTAACAACTTTCTAGCTATTTTTATGAATTTTTCACACATGCCCTCTAAGCATTAATAGCCATTTTTTGGTGTAGAAAAATTTTAAAATTTTTTAACCAGTGGCGTCCTGAAAGGGTTTGGACTAGACATTTTGGAAAAATATTATGTACGCCACTGCTTTTTCTCAAGATAAAAATTATTTTTAAAATACTCGTTCATTTTAGGCCAAATTTAGCCTTTTTATCGTCCGACAAACAGTTTCCGACAAAAAAAATAAAAAGCATTAAATGCGCATTCGCTATGTGCCTATGGTTTATTTTTTAACATTCAATTTAAAATACTAACATTAAATAACGTGTGAACAAAAACGAAAATAATTTAGATCAGCTTTTGAAAGTGGCCACCACCTGCAAGAATGCATGCTTCAGCTCTTCTCCTCATTGAGTCTCGTACCCTTTGAAAAATTCCTGGAGTATTCCTGATAGTGTCGAAACAAACTATTATGCGGTTTCTCAACTCCTCTTCAGTATTTATTGGGATGCTGTAAACCAACGTTTTCAGATGTCCCCACAGGAAAAAATCTAGACTGTTTAGATCAGCGGATCTAGGTGGCCACGATTGTGTTCCTCTGCGCCCTATCCATCGATAACTATAATGTTGATTTAAAAACTCTCGTGCTAAGAGACTGAAATGGGCAGGTGCACCATCGTGCATAAACCACATACGATGTCGGGTTAAAATAGGGACGTCGTCTAGCAAATTTGGTAAAGTGTGTTCAAGAAATTGGCGATAATTCATTCCGTTCAATCTGGCTGGTAAAAAATAAGGCCCAATTAAATAATCACCAATAATTCCAGCCCAAACATTTACAGAAAATTGCTCTTGGTGGTGGGATTCCGTAATGGCATGTGGGCTTTCTTCTGCCCAGAAGTGATTGTTATGAAAATTTTGTATGGCGTTCCTGGAAAAATTAGCTTCGTCCGTGAACAAAATTCTGGCATCAAATTGGGGATTTCCGGTAACCATTTGAATAAACCATTGGCAGAAATTGATGCGTAATGGAAAATCCCTAGGAAGTAGGGCCTGGACCCGTTGAATATAGTACGGATATAACAAATAACTTTGAAGAATTCTCCAGACTAGGACATGAGTAATATTTAAAATATTCCCAATTTTTCTGGTACTTATATTAGGGTTTTGTTCCACTAAATTTAAAACAGCTTTTTCGGTTTCCGGTGTTCGTGTAGTTTGGTGTGCCCCTTTTAAGTAGTTTTTTGTTTCAAAATATCCCGTTTCACATAACTTTCTGTGAGTTCCTGAAATCGTTCGTGCATCCGGAACCATTCTATTTGGATAACGCTCTTGGTATAATCGTCTGGCTACGAATGTATTGCCGTCAGGAAGCCCGTACAGGTAATGCATATCCGCAAACTCGACATTTGTAAAATTTACCATGATACTTATACGTTTAAAAAGTATTACGTTTTTAAAATTTAAGATAAGTGGAAAGCCGTGTACATAAATAAATAGCTGTCAAAACTATTTGGCATTAAATATTTCGTTATTGTCATTGTTTCCTTAACAAAGTTCATAGCCTACTTGTCAGAAACCGAGTCAGAAACCATAGGCACATAGCGAATGCGCATTTAATGCTTTTTATTTTTTTTGTCGGAAACTGTTTGTCGGACGATAAAAAGGTAATATATTAAATTTGGCCTAAAATGAATGAGTATTTTAAAAATAATTTTTATCTTGAGAAAAAGCAGTGGCGTACATAATATTTTTCCAAAATGTCTAGTTCAAACCCTTGTAGGACGCCACTGGTTAAAAAATTTTAAATTTTTTCTACACCAAAAAATGGCTATTGATGCTTAGAATGCATGTGTGAAAAATTCAAAAAAATAGCTAGAAAGTCGTTAAAGTTATGATAGAAAAACGATTTTTTTCTTAAAACTTTAACGCCCTGTAGTTCGAAAGTTGATAGGTTAAGGATATATGTTAATTTGAACTTTTTTTCTTAAAATCACCTAAGGATTCACACGGTTAAGGATCAGCATCTTATTCTGAAACACCCTGTATATTGTCATCCTTAAAGATTTTACAAATAAAGTAAATAAGCTTTTGAAAGTGGCCACCACCTGCAAGAATGCATGCTTCAGCTCTTCTCCTCATTGAGTCTCGTACCCTTTGAAAAATTCCTGGAGTATTCCTGATAGTGTCGAAACAAACTATTATGCGGTTTCTCAACTCCTCTTCAGTATTTATTGGGATGCTGTAAACCAACGTTTTCAGATGTCCCCACAGGAAAAAATCTAGACTGTTTAGATCAGCGGATCTAGGTGGCCACGATTGTGTTCCTCTGCGCCCTATCCATCGATAACTATAATGTTGATTTAAAAACTCTCGTGCTAAGAGACTGAAATGGGCAGGTGCACCATCGTGCATAAACCACATACGATGTCGGGTTAAAATAGGGACGTCGTCTAGCAAATTTGGTAAAGTGTGTTCAAGAAATTGGCGATAATTCATTCCGTTCAATCTGGCTGGTAAAAAATAAGGCCCAATTAAATAATCACCAATAATTCCAGCCCAAACATTTACAGAAAATTGCTCTTGGTGGTGGGATTCCGTAATGGCATGTGGGCTTTCTTCTGCCCAGAAGTGATTGTTATGAAAATTTTGTATGGCGTTCCTGGAAAAATTAGCTTCGTCCGTGAACAAAATTCTGGCATCAAATTGGGGATTTCCGGTAACCATTTGAATAAACCATTGGCAGAAATTGATGCGTAATGGAAAATCCCTAGGAAGTAGGGCCTGGACCCGTTGAATATAGTACGGATATAACAAATAACTTTGAAGAATTCTCCAGACTAGGACATGAGTAATATTTAAAATATTCCCAATTTTTCTGGTACTTATATTAGGGTTTTGTTCCACTAAATTTAAAACAGCTTTTTCGGTTTCCGGTGTTCGTGTAGTTTGGTGTGCCCCTTTTAAGTAGTTTTTTGTTTCAAAATATCCCGTTTCACATAACTTTCTGTGAGTTCCTGAAATCGTTCGTGCATCCGGAACCATTCTATTTGGATAACGCTCTTGGTATAATCGTCTGGCTACGAATGTATTGCCGTCAGGAAGCCCGTACAGGTAATGCATATCCGCAAACTCGACATTTGTAAAATTTACCATGATACTTATACGTTTAAAAAGTATTACGTTTTTAAAATTTAAGATAAGTGGAAAGCCGTGTACATAAATAAATAGCTGTCAAAACTATTTGGCATTAAATATTTCGTTATTGTCATTGTTTCCTTAACAAAGTTCATAGCCTACTTGTCAGAAACCGAGTCAGAAACCATAGGCACATAGCGAATGCGCATTTAATGCTTTTTATTTTTTTTGTCGGAAACTGTTTGTCGGACGATAAAAAGGTAATATATTAAATTTGGCCTAAAATGAATGAGTATTTTAAAAATAATTTTTATCTTGAGAAAAAGCAGTGGCGTACATAATATTTTTCCAAAATGTCTAGTTCAAACCCTTGTAGGACGCCACTGGTTAAAAAATTTTAAATTTTTTCTACACCAAAAAATGGCTATTGATGCTTAGAATGCATGTGTGAAAAATTCAAAAAAATAGCTAGAAAGTCGTTAAAGTTATGATAGAAAAACGATTTTTTTCTTAAAACTTTAACGCCCTGTAGTTCGAAAGTTGATAGGTTAAGGATATATGTTAATTTGAACTTTTTTTCTTAAAATCACCTAAGGATTCACACGGTTAAGGATCAGCATCTTATTCTGAAACACCCTGTATATTGTCATCCTTAAAGATTTTACAAATAAAGTAAATAAGTTTGTGTCTATTTTTGTAAATTTATCTTAATTTTATGAAAAAACCAAAACCACTGTAATTCCCTCACTCGGTTATTTTGGTTATAAGCTGGCAACACTGCCGATACCTGACGTCACTCGAAGGGTATGACGTGCAACGGAAATTACAAAGAATATATGTGAAGCCAGGACGAGCCCCTGTCTAAAACATGATTTTTTAAATACTCTGGGCATTCCTCTTTAAAAAAGGTACTCAATATTAATTTGTTTCGATAAAATTAGCTGATTTCGAAGAAAAATTTTTTTTGTAACTTTCTTCTTCGAGATGGTCCGTATTTTCAACTGTGAAAATATTAATTCTTACGACCTGAACATAAATGACCAAAATCCGTTCCATTCTTAACGTCAATGGTTGCTTTCATTCCGCGCTTATTTTGCCCGAGATGCGCCCTGACCGCGAAGAAGCAAGTGCATGTTTTTCCTGGTAGACCTGGCGCGAAAAACTACGGCGACGTTGTCGCAGCCTGGTGCATGCCATCGTAGTTTTGCATTTCCGGGTGACAGAATATCTATACTATTACAACATAATTACTTAATAATAAGTACTGTGAGTATTATTAAAATTTTATTAGTTATTTTGCAATAAATCTGAAAATGCAAATACCTATACAACCTTTTAACAGGTTCCGCTTCAGCCTAAGTAGGATTTTAAGTGTGACATCAGTGTTATCTTTACCAAATTCATTTTATGTTTATTATAGGGTTTTGCATAATTAATAAGGATATAGTTGTTTGAGTCGATAATTATTTGCCGAAAACCGTGTTAAATGAATTAAGTTTGATCGTAAATATTTTTACGAAATTCACATGGCTATGAACATGTAGGTTGCTGGTTATAATTAGGGAAAAGTTCCCATTAAGAGGTACTTTGAATGAGATTATGCGCCGATTCGTGACTTATGATGCGTTATTTGCCTCGTTCGTTACAGTTTGTAGTAATTGATAAGTCAAAGCCGAGGAGGAAACCACCTATCCAATTTTGTACACCAAAAATTCTAAAATTCTAAGAAATTCTAAAAAACCCTGAAACATTATAAAAAAATTCTGATTATTTTTCGGACATTCTAGAACACTCTTAACTAACTAATTTTTTATCTGCGTTTTTATCTTCTGTATCATTTTTACGTTTATGTGTCAAAAATATGTAGGGTGTTTCAGATGTACGGTGTATAACTTAAGGAGGTGATTCATTATTTCTAAAAGAAAAAGTTTATATGAACATGGGCCCAGAGTTGCCCCGTTTTTGATATACATTGATATTTATTTTTTCAAAAAAATATGCCATGTGCCAAAACATTTAGACAGCTCTATGCAAGATTGAGTGCAACTGGGAGTTTTAAACGTAGTACGGAACTTCCTGACAGACCTGCAACAATAACCACGCCGAAGTTAGAAGAGGCTATACTTCGAGAGATAGAAGATGATCCCTCAATTAGTGCCAGGAAGGTAGCAGTGCCACTTCAAACAAGTGCATCAACTGTTTGGAGGGTTTTGCATCTTTATCAACTATACCTATACCATATTCAACGTGTGCAAGCTCTGCTTCCCCGTGATTTTAAGCCAAGGTTTGATTTCAGTAGGTGCTGCATACAGTAGCACATAACAACAATTTTTTACTGAATATTTTATTTACTTACGAGGCCTCTTTTTCAAGAGAAGCCATTGTGGATTTTCATAACGAACATTTCTGGGCGGACGATAATCCTCATAAAATTAGAGAAGGTCGTTTTCAGCAACAATTTTCGGTGAATGTATGGGCAGGGATCATAGGCGACTATCTTATTGGACCATACTTTTTACCACCTCGATCTACAAATACGAACTAATATGTGGCTCATGCACGACGGCACCCCAGCTCATTTTAGTCTAGTTGCTCGTCAATGCATCGACAAGACTTTTCCTAATTGCTGGATTAGATGCGCTGGTCCCCAAGATTGGCCAGCTCGTAGTCCCGACTTGAATCCTCTAGACTATTCTTAATGGGGTCACCTAAAGTCTCGTGTATACAGGACACCAAGTTGCGATGCGATATGAAATAATGCAGGCATTTTTGAACTTGTAAGAGAATCAATAGTGAGACGATTGCAATCGTGCGTTTCATCAGAAAGTGACCATTTTCAACATTTGCTTTGATTAACTGTTTAAACTGCGTTTTTTTTTATATCATTATTTAAAAAAATTATTTTATTTTTAATTTAAATGTTTTAATTAACTTTAAAATACATAGGCTGTAGGTTTTACTTTTTCTTTCAAGCAAGATACGAAAAGAATTCAGAGAGTAAAGAAGTTGTATTATAAGTTAAGTTAATTAGAGAAAAACTCGAGAGAAACTATCAAAATTAGGTAAGAGCGAGGGTAAAAGCGAGGGAAAGTCAGTGGCGAACATTTTTTATCCACAATATTCGTTAAGGTGGTGCTCCCCGGGACGCCATTGAACTTAATACATTTAATTTAGTTAGGGTTAATTAAGCCCCTTATCATTATGAACAACGGTACCAAATTTAAATAAAATCGGGAAATGGATATTTAAAAAAATTATAAGAAAATGATTTTTTTTTAACTTTAATACCCTATTAAACATACATTTAATACCCTGTATATCAAAAACGGCACAACTCCGGACACATGCTTATATGACCTTTTTCTCTTAGAATATCATAATGAATCACCTCCTTAAGTAGCATACCGTACTTCTCAAACACCTTGTATTTATCCGATCTGTGTTTACCCTTCCTTTTCCCTCAGAGCAATCATTTCGAGCATGCGCATAAGGAAACAATTCTAAATAAATTCAAAAAAATTCTAATTAAATTCTAAAAAATACTAAAAAAATTCTAAAAAATTCTGATATTTCTAAAAAATACTCAAAAAATTCTAAAAAATTCTGATAATTCTAAGAAATGCTAATAAATTCTAAAAAATTCTAAATATTCTATCAGCTTGTACACCAAAATTCTAAAGTGGTTTCCCTCTCGGTCAAAGCCTACAGACAATGCGCATATTCGTAAAAACGCCGTGATTTCAACATTATCGTTTGAACGATCGTCAACAAGATGTCATAATAGTTATTAATAATATTTGTTTCATATAGAATTTTCAGCGAGTAAACCGCATGATGGGCGACATGTCGTCTGACAAAAGTCATATTCTATAGTCTGTTGCGCAATGCGAGAGAGTAATAAATCATTATTGAACTATAAAACCCAGTGGTCTTTGCCGTACTCCATAGGTGTAGTTCAATTATCAATTTTTAATTATGTTTATTGTCAGGGATCCCGAGATCAGGTAGGTAGAGGCACAGGTAGTTTACCATGCAAAACGAACTGGAGACTATCATGAAGACATGAACGCTGATGTCTTGGAAGAATACTTCCAGCAAATGCTAGATCTTATTCCTCCTGGGTCTGTCATAGTCATGAATAATGCCAACTACCACTCAAGCAAATCCGAAAAAATACTAACGTCTTCTTGGAAAAAAAAATTACATAATTCATTGGCTTACTGTAAATAAGAAGCTATTTCATAAAGATATGCTGAAAAAGGAGCTACTGGAGATTGTAAAGTGAAATAAACCCGAAATAAACCTCTATGTACGAAATTTGTTGTCGACGAAATCGCTTTAAAACGAAATATAACGGTACTTCGCCTTCCGCCATATCACAGTGAATTAAACCCCATAGAATTGGTGCGTGCGCAAGTAAAAGGGTTTGTAGCAATGCATAACAACACTTTTAAAATGAGAGACGTCCGAAACCTCTTGCAAGAGACAGTGGATTGTTAAAAATGGAGTAAGTGCATCGAACATGTGATTGAAATAGAAGAAAGAATATGGGAAGCTGATTACATGCTAGAAAACAATGTAGAGCCCCTTATTATTGCTCTGGACCCCAACGACGATAGTTTTTGGACTACTCGGAACATGATGACTAAAATTTAAACATTAAGTTGTTGTATTGTACATAAGTAGGTACTAGATTTTTTTTTATAAATATTAATATTTATTCGGATTTATCTATTTTCATATTATTCTTACTTCTATATAAGTTTTTTGTCTACTTAATATTAGAATAATTATTATCTCAATTATTTGCCTATCTCTATAATTATAATTAATTATAATTATTATACTTATTATTCTAATAAACTACCTATAGTAATTCCGCTGTCACCTTACTTTCATTCACCAACCTCGTCTTTCTATTTTATGCAAATTAGGGTGACCGAGGGGGAAACCACCTTAGAATTTTGGTGTACAAGCTGATGCATTTTTTAGAATTTATTAGCATTTCTTACAATTATCAGAATTTTTTAGAATTTTTTGAAATTTTATAGCATTTTTTAGAATTTAATTAGAAATTTTTTGAATTTATTAAGAATTTTTACCTATTGCGCATGCTCACAAGCAACCTATCCGCTGAAAAGCATGCGCAATCTATAGGAGTTTCCCCGTCTGCTATTTTATACATCGGCATGACGGACCTGTCACACCGCGCCGGGCGGCGAACTTAAATTATGAGTTGAGGCGAACCAACATTTTTTGTGGAAAAATATTTATACAGGGCGTACCAAAAAGGAGTTCAAAAAGTGTTATTTCGGAAGCTATAAACTTTGGACAACCGTAAGTCGTAGTGATGCCAACTTTCGTTACTTTTAGGGTCTTGTAACGATTCGTTACTTTGGGTATTAGGATTCGTTGCTTTAGACTCATTGCGTGACTATGCAAAGCGTTACTTTTAAATTTAGTGGTCTCTCCGGTATTGGACTTGGACCCAAACTAAAGGACCGGTTACTGGGACTCGGAAGTGGGACTGATAGTTTGACTGGTATTGATATAATACGATCAAAAAAAGATACGGAAATATTAATATAACATCAAACCGTAGACGCAAATCTAACCTAGATGGCGCCACCTGTATTGTACTGCCTCGGCACAAAATTTTTTGACTTCACCATGATGGTCGTACCCTATTTTGTTTTTGATTTTAATTTCCCAGTAAAAGTTGGCTTTTACAATAAGTTCAAAATAAAATTAAAATAAATTTAATCTTCATATTAATTAAACAAAACCTTTTATTAGTTATAATGTATTATTAAATTAATTTACGTTACATATGAATTCTTATAAAAATTAAAAATTTTTTCTGCAACATAAGTTTTAATAATTTAACAATGTCATTGGTCTCTTCATAATATACTTACATCTTAATATTAACCCACTGGGGATGAAGGTTTATACCTTCGAAACATGTATGGGCATATAATATAAATTTTATTTTATTAAATTAGTGGAGCAGACTTTGTGTTTTATTCCATAAATTAAAAAAACAGGCTATCATCTTTTTAAAATCAGATCAGTACAACATTTGACAAAAAGAAATATTATGCAAAGGTACCGATTCTGTGACGATATATATTAGGGCGATTGCAAAATGATAACCAATTCCCTGATAAAGTTCTGTGGTCTGCCGAAGCTACTTTTACGATAGTAGCTGGCATTTTCAATCGAAAAAATAAAAATTTCTGGGCAACCGAAAATCCACATAAAATAGAGCCAATAAAAAAGCAGGGCCGTAGGTCGCTACATGTGTGGTGCGATTTAGTTAAAAACAAAATTGTAGGTCCAATTATTTTTGAGGGAACTTTGACAGGACAGCAATATTTAGAGTTCTTAAGAAATGAAATTGAACATCTGTTAGAGGAGCTTTCAGTCCTCCAGTATAATCAAATCATTTGGCATCAAGATGGCGCACCGTCCCACAGTATCCAAGCTGTAACGACTTATTTAAATAATCGGTACAATTTATGGATTGGTAGATACGGCCCTATTCAATGGCCAGCGAATAGCCCTGATCTCACACCATTGGACAATTTTTTGTGGGGGTATTTAAAAAATAAAATTTATTATAATAGAACAGATAATTTATTAGATTTGCGTCAAAAAATTGAACTAGAAATTGATATTTTGAATAGCGAATACAGCCATTTTATCAGCAATGCAGTTTGTAAATTAAGAGGATTATTTCAAGATTGTTTTAATAACGGAGGTACTCGAGGGGGAAACCACCTTAGAATTTTGGTGTACAAGCTGATAGAATTTTTAGAATTTTTTAGAATTTATTAGCATTTCTTAGAATTATCCTCGGAATTAACACAATTTTTAAAAAAATTTTTAATATTTTTTTAGATATAGGCGAGGAATTAGGTAAAGTCTGTGCGTTTTAAGAAGTCCGATATCGGATTAAATCACCAAGGGATGTTATCGCTTTTAAAACAGTAAGTCGGTTAAGTTACAATATCTTCGCACCTTCGCTATACTTGATCACACCGAACATCCCACTGGTTTACTGTATTCTATTACTGGGCGAAATCAGAGGTTTCAAAACAAAATTATCTTAGAATTACGCGTTGAGCATAAATAATAATTAAATAGATAATTAAATTATTTTGCTATTATTATAGTTAAATCTATATAATAATCGCTATTTTCCAAGAACCAATTAAAATTTGCTCAAGTGCGGGATGGTTAAATATGTTAAAGATTTTGTCAGGTATATACTTTTCCGATAATGACATTATTTTGGGATTATTATAATTAAATCTTCATAATAATTACTATTTTCCAAGAAATAATTAAAATTTGCTGAAGTGCGGGATGGTATGTTCTACTTTATTTTAAATAAGTAGTTGTGCTTTTCACTTTTAGTTTGTTTCTCATTGTGTGTGAATTAAAATCAGTTATTAAGCAAAGTTATGGAAAATGTTCTGCAAGGTGGCACATCGCCTAGAAGGCATTTATCTCCAGGTAAACGCCGTTTGGTATTACAAGTAGAACGTTATTTTACTTTAGAAAAAGATAACTCGGGCCCGTTAGAGTCTGTTTTGGCAGTGCAAAAACGAACGTCTGATGCTTGCGGCATTTCAGAGAAGACCTTAAGAAGACTTCGAAAAAAGAGTGAAGAGGATTTGGACAGACCATATAAAAGGGTTCGACTCCATTCAAAAACCTTGGATTTATTCCAAGGGATAAAACTCTCTATTAGGAATATTGTTTATGATATGTATAAAGCCAAGGAATATGTTACCCTCAAAGCTATTCTTGAAAAGATAAAGCAGAAAAAACTTTGCGATATTGGAACTAACAGTTTGTCCATCATCTTAAAACATATGGGTTTCAAATATAAAAAAACGAACAACAGAAAACTGCTTTGCGAGCTGTCCAATGTTGTTTCGAAAAGATGGCAATTTTTAAGGGATTATTTAAACAACAAAAAATCGGAATTGTCAAGACAAGTTGTTTTTCTTGACGAAACATGGGTATTTGCAAACGGAACTTCAACAAAAACGTCTTGGCAGGATGACTCAAAGCATTGTTATTCAAGTACCCGTGCAAGTAATGGAAAAAGGTATATTATATTACATGCTGGTAATGAAGAAGGTTTTGTTTTAAATGCCAGTTTGATATTTTCATCAACAAAAAAAACTGATGATTATCACGGCAATATGGATGCTGAAATTTTTGAGCATTGGTTCGAGGAAAAACTTTTAAAAAGTTTAGAAAAACCTTCCTTAATTGTTTTAGACAATGCCTCTTACCATACGAGACTCGAAGAGAAATCCCCTACAAGCAGCTGGAAAAAGGAAGAAATAAAAGAGTGGTTGACAAAGAAAAACATAAACCGTGAAAATTTAAATTTAAAAAGTGAACTTTTAAGCAAGTGTAAAGAGCAGTCATTTAAAAAAAAGTATGTTGTTGACGAATTAGCCCTCAAATATGGACATCAAGTTTTGAGATTGCCGCCCTACCATTGTCATTACAACGCAATTGAATTGGTATGGGGTATTAGCAAGAACTATTATGACAATCATGCCTGTAAAAATATCGGTAAGCCTAGCGTTATAAAGTTATGGGAGGAGGCGCTTAGCCAAGCGGGCAAAGAAGAATGGCGGAAATGCATTGAACACACAGAAAAAATTATTTTTGAATCTTATGAGACAGAACAGTTTATAGACGAAGTAAGACCGTTAATTATTGCGAATGATGATGATGATGACGATGATGTTGATTCTGATGAGTCTGAAAGCATGGATGGAATTTCAAATGCAGAGGAAGACTACTTTTAGTAGTACCTATCTACAAGTAGGTACGTTCTGTCGCAAGACTACAAAATCGGTTCTTTTTAGAACCAAAACTTTATAAAAAAGAATTCGTAAAACTAATTTGTCTGAATACTACAAAAGCTAAAAAATTATTATTTTTCTTTAACTAAACTAATTTTTTATTAACTTTAAATTACTTTATTTAGAAAATTTAATTCATCAACATCCAAAATTACCTTCAATATAATTTATTGTTTGAGAGCCACCGACATAATGCTCAAGAGGTTTTATGGCTTAGCGGACTTCTTAAAACGCACAGACTTTATCAGAGTTTTTTTTAGTATTCTTTAGTATTTTTTAGAATTTAATTAGAATTTATTTGAATTTATTTAGAATATTTTTAGTATTTTTTAGAATTTAAATAGATTTTTTTTTTAATTTATTTAGAATTGTTTCCTTATGCGCATGCTCAAAAGCATGCATAATCTATAGAAATTTCCCCCCTCTACTACTTTATACATCGGCACATTTGTTTATTTGAGCTTCGTCTGAGATTTGAGCAGTTGCGATTACGATTTCAGGTTAGTTCCATAAAATGTTGATGAACTGAATGGTCTCTGAATATGAATAAAATGTTGTTTTTTTTTCCGAAAAAACAAAACAATTTTTATTGCAAAAGAAAACACTGCAGACATTAGAAAAAATATACGTGCCAACGATTTAGTACTTGTGCAAGAACGAAAACCTTTCAGATGACAATATTGGCTTGAATATTATCCAGATCAAAGATGGAAATATAACTGATCGCATCCTTTATCTACTCAATCTTATCTAAGAGTAAGCTTACCAAATAATGCACTCCTTAAAAAATCAGCACTTATTTTATTACTCTATGCGGGAAAAGGAAGGGTAAACACAGATCGGATAAATACAGGGTGTTTCAGAAGTAAGTACGGTACGTAACTTAAGAAGGTGATTCCTTATGATATTCTAGTTCATATGAACATGTTTCCGAAGTTGCCCCGTTTTTGATATATAAAGTTTAAAAAAAAATCGTTTTCTTATAATTTTTTTAAGTATCCTTTTCCCGATTTTATTGAAATTTGGTACCGTTATTCATAATGATAAAGGGCTTAATTAGCCCTAACTAAATTAAATGTAGTCCAGTGGCGTCCCGGGGAGTTCTGTACTACATTTAAAACCCCAGTCTCACTCAATCTTGCATGGAATGTTTTGACCTCGGTTTTGGCCTCGGTTTTGGCACATGGCACATTTTTTTGAAAAAACTTTAACACCCTGTATATAAAAAACGGGGCAACTCCGGACACATGTTCATATATGAACTTTTTCTCTTAGAATATGATAAGGAATCACCTCCTTAAGTTATATACCGTACTTCTGAAACACCCTGTATATTTCTGACACATTATAAACGTAAAAATGATAGGTAGAGAAGATAAAAATGAAGATAAAAAATTAGTTAGTTAAGAGTGTTTTTATAAAGTTTCAGAATTCCCTAGAATTTCTTAGAATTTTAGAATTTTTGGTGTACAAAATTGGATAGGTGGTTTCCCCCTCGGAGGTATTCATATAAATTAAGACATTACCTAGGACATTAATTAAGTATAAGATTTTCATTGTTATTTAATATGGACCATAAATAAAAACCTTCTGTAATTTTTTAAAATATAATGTTATAATATAAGAATTTCTTTGTTTTGATTTTCATGGCAAGAGCGATAAAACGTCATAATATATTATTCCGAATGGCCAGGCACGGCTAACTAGATGAAACTATTTGCAGTCAAATAACTCGAATACCGTTGGTCCAAATATAGACATTATATATATTTTTGAAAAGGGGAATTTAAGAAGATTTTAAAAATCTCATTCATAATATACGGGGTGTCCCATTAAAAAGAAATATTTCTTTTAGATTTGTTGGTTGTGACAGAAATACATTTTTTTTTAATTAGCACAATAAAAATGTTTGTGTAAAACCCTAAAACTCTTATATTCACTTTTTTTGCTGGATCTCGTAAAATAAAGTCTTTAAAGGGGTGGAAAATTATAAGGAAAAACCCTGTATAGTATTTGTAGCATTATATCGTTGATCTTTAGACTGCAATAAAACCCTCATTATCCCTTTGACCATAAAATAAATAAGGAAATCCCAAATTTTAAAACCTTTTCGAGTAGAGCCGGACCAGGTACAAATTCAATTTATACCTATGCCTGATGCATATATAAATACAAACTGATTTTTAATAATTTTAGTCTTTAGTGGTGTTCCGGCGAGTAATTTTTATTTGGGCTTATTAGTGGTAGAATGTGGCGTCCTTGGAATTGTGCTGATAGGGGGGCATCTTCAAGTGTCATTTTTAAAAGAAAGCATTTATCTACCGATGCCAAACTAATAATTAAAAATGTGTATCAATCTTTGTTGAGTAGAAATTTTAATTCGATGGATGCTTTAGCAGAGACGTCTACTTTGACAAAAACTCCTTCATCTTCGGTAAGAGACATAGTACTTCAACCTGTTAATCCTAGAAAAAATCGGAGTGATTTTGACACATTTAGAAGCATTGACGAAAATGACATGGATTTATTAAGAAGAAAGATTTACCAAATGTATGAGGCACAAACTGTACCCACTTTGATTTCCCTCAAAGAGCGGATGATTAAAGACGAAACAAATATCTCTTGTAGCCTTTCAAGTCTTAGGAAAATATTGCATAAAATGGGTTTTAAATACCGAAGCATTAATAAAAGACCAACATTAATGGAATCTCTACGTTTACGGGAATGGAGACTTAAATATTTAACAGCTGTTAAACAATTTAGAGAAAAAAATCGTCCAATTATTTACCTTGAAGAAACATGGTTCGATACCCATGACACTCCAAGAAAAGGTTGGGATGATTCTTCCAAATATTGTCAAACCATGGCACCATCAAATAAAGGCAAAATAATCACAATATTACATGTTGGTTCAGAGAACGGGTTTGTTCCAAATTGTCTGTTGCTTTCAGCTAAAAACATAGCAGATTCTTCTTTAGATTACCATCAAGATACCGACGCACAACTTTTTGAAGATTGGTTTAAACATAAACTCCTTAAAAATATACTCATTGTAATGGACAATGCTAGTTATCATAGTCGGCAAGCAAAAATCATTCCCAATTCTAATAATACAAAAGCAGAAATTCAAAATTTTATGATTGAAAATGATTTATATTTTGAAGAAATTTACAAAAAACGAGAACTGCTAGAAGTATTAGGTAAAAGCTTTTAAAATAAATAAGGAATACGAGAGTGTGACAAACTTGCAGCAGAAAGTGGGCATACAGTGTTGCGTCTTCCTCCATACTATTGTATATTCAATCCTATTGAGCTAATATGGCACCAATTAAAATCCAATATTAAATGCATCTGTAGTAAAACTAATTAAAAACGAAGTAAGAAAAATTTCTGCAGACAGCTGGAAAAACTGTGTACAGCATGTACTTAAGGTGGAAAATTCTTACAATTGTATGATTACAAATGTTCAACCCTTAATTATAAGTTTAGGCTTATATGAAAATAGTGATAGTGATACAGAGTTAAATTTTGAATAAATTGTCAATAGTTTTTAAGAATTTAATTAATTTTTATTGTACTTGTTATCCTAATAGTTATACTTTGAAATTATATTATTTTCAATTATCATTAATTGTTATCATTATTTTACATTTGTTACAGGTACCTAAAACTAAAAATGCCTTTTTTAAATTATAAAAATAAATCAAGTGGTGTAGGTACATTTTCAAGCCACCCTGATCCCATTTATTCAGCTTTAAAGAGGTTGAGGCGTATACAATAGGATTTAATCAGGTAGATTATTTATGGCAGTAAGAGTCAACGGTATAATTCTGCAAATATCATACATTGATTCCCACTAGTGGTAATGACAAGAAAATTAACGAAGTTGGTTAAAATATTATAGTATAATATATTCTTGTACTTTAAAACATAGCGAATACTATGGGATGAATTATATTTGAGGTTACATCTCTCCCAATAAACACCTTCAATACCTCATATATGTGCAAAATTATATGACAACAAGAAACGTACCTGCCAAACACAAAATCCAATCTACGAAAAAAAGGTCAAACACAAACCCGAACAACTCACTCTAAAGCGTTAAAATACTGAAGGCACAACAGGGAACAAAGAACACTATAAACCTATGCCCAACACCCCTTGCTCTATTACGTCACGGCCGGCTTTTAAGTCCTTTTAAATTTAAAAACCAATATAAAATTTCATCACAACACGGACACAATCGATCTCAACACGTTTTATGGGTAAAGACTAATTTTTTCCTTGAAAATATCACGAAACACGTAAAAAAACATCCGGCTCGAAGGGTCAAAATTCGGCGCTCCGCGTGTTTCAAGGGTTCTGTAATGCTCCGACCCGGCGTCGATTCTTCGGCGTGTTTATCGTGCCGACTGCATCGATGTTATTCAATGGACTGCCCGCGGTTATGATGCGACGTTGTCGTTCGCTTGAGGAAGTTTCATTTGTTTTGAGGATTTTTATGAAATGGAAGTGTGAAATTTTAAATTTGTAAAATTATGAAGCGCGCTGTTCTAAATGCTCATTAAAAAAATGAACGCGCGAATAAATTCTAAATAGGTATTACAAGTCTATCTTTAAATGGCGCGAAGTAATAAATGCTCATTAAATATGCTAAACGCATACCGGGGTATCAAGAACAATTTAAACACCATCTCTTAAAATCTATTGTGTTTACATTAAATAATCAAAATAATGAGTAGGTATCTTTAGGTAGGTCCACTCTGAATTTATCGCAAGCTATTGTTATATTTGAGGATTTGCCATTGTTATTGGGAAAATCCCTTAGCCAGGAGCGTGAATTGGGGAAGTTTTTAAATTAAAAATCTTAAACATGCCTATTCTCCTAAAATTGTATTATATTATATTCGTAGGTATTTATAACATATGAAAACATTTTACTATAGTTATTTATATTACTAGTACGGTATGAGCTTCATTACAGTAACAAGTGGGGAATATTGCTACGACGAGGTCGTAGACCGAGTCGTAGTAACCACACGAGTGCTGTAATGAGCCTTACCGTACGTGTGTTATACAACATTTTATATAAGACCCAGAATTTTGGGTTTTTTATGTATTCAAAATGATTTTCATATTATGAAAGTGACATTACACAAAAAATTACAGTGACTGACGGAACAAAAAAAATCATAGTTTGATTAAAAATGAGTAACGTAATAAGTTCATTACATCACTGAGTGATGTAATTAGTTCATTACATCACTCAGTACGATAATATAATATATTACATAACGCAAACAGGCTAAAATGGGTTATGTAATAAGCTCTTTTCGTGTGGGTCTTATATAAATCGTATTAACTAATAAATAACAATGGGTGCTCCTATTTTACATAATATAATTACAAAAACAAGATATAATATAGAATCTTACAAACATGGCATTTTCAATAATCGAATAATACTTTGTTGTTATGGCTTAATCATAGTCTGATTCGGAAGATGGACTTTTATTAACATCGTTTGTACTAAGCGGGTCAACCATTTCTTCGATTATTATCTCTACCTGCCACATTTTGGCTTCCTCTTCTATCACATGATCGATACACGTTTTCCACTTTTCCGCACTAATTTTACCCATAGCTTCATTAAATTAAAAAATAAATTTTTAAACCCACCATTTTATAAGTCGTGTTTTTTTTCTGGCGACATCTGTCTCTTTTTGAGCCCAAATAAGTTCGATCGGGTTTAACGCGCATTGGTAAGAAGGGAGTCTGAGCACAGATATTCCTCGTAACTTTGCCATTTCATCAACTACATATTTTTTGAATGCATTTTTATGTAAACTGGTGCCAATAGTCTTTTTTTAAGGAGTCTAATGGAAATTCTATTTGTCTTAAAGTTAGCCATTCTGTTATTTCACTTTCACCCCACGCACTTGTCGGTAATTCTTCCGTCAGCCTAGAGTGATAACTTGCATTGTCCAATACAATTATTGCATCTTTTGTTATAAGATACAACATTTACTCGAACCATTCTTCAAAGACATCGGCATTCATATCTTCGTGATAGTCTCCTGTATTTTTAGATTGGAACATCAGTAGACAACCTTTAACGAAGCCTTCGGAACTTCCAATATGGGTTATGATAAGTCCATGTCCCTTTCCAGATAGCGATCTTAATCCTGTGGAGAATCCTTCCAAAGAAGCTAGCCTTGAACTTTTAATATTTTCATCCTGCCAAAATTTAGTTACAGTGTGGCCTTCATTAAGCCATGTTTCGTCTATGTAAAATATTTTTTTGTTTTCTCCTCTGGCTTTTCGGATGCTTTTTAAGTAATTTCTTCTCCAACAGACGATATCGCCTCTGTCTATTAAAATCGATTGCCTATATTATGTTTTTTCCACCGAAAACCCATATTTTTTAACAGTTTCCAAAGCGTATTTCTACACATAAATGGGTAGTCCTGGTCTTCTCGGATTGAGGACAAAATTGTGTCCAGCATGGGATTTCATTTTTAAAAGAAACTATGATTTTTTCGCCTTATTCTCTGCATTAAAACGTCATCCAGCTCAAGTTTTTTTCGTCCTGGAGAAGTTTTTGGAGGTTTGACGCCAACACGTTTTTCTTCTTTTAAAAGTTTATACAGGGTGTCCGGCAATGATGAGCAAAAAACTTGGGGGGTAATTCGGCTCGAAAAAATAATAGTACAAGTTTATACCTATAACATTTTTTCGAAAACTCAAAAATAATGGAATTACAGGGTGTTAAAATTTGTTTTTAAAAATCATTAAGATAATGCCCCTTAACTTTTTTGTTCAAAGTTTTTTATAAATTTTAATTGTTCACCATTAAAGGCCATTGAAAAATCTTCAAAAAATATCCTCTTCTTTTATCACGATAAAACGAAATGTTTTCGAGAAAATTGCCTTTAAACATTTTCATGCTAGGAATGATTATTATCAATCCACTTCTCATTTTTATTATTATCAAAGCATGCCTTGGAAACAAACGCAAGCATTTCCTTGGAAACCTGTACATGCCGAAAAATCTTGCACGCCCATGGAGAAGACGGTTTAGACCGATTTATTACTTCGCATTATTTAAAGATAGACTATACATTTAAATTAAATTTCCTCAATATAAAGCATTACTTTATATTCGTCATTAATCAGTGCTAAACGCGAAAAACAATTGGTACCTTTTACAGTGCCAGCGAATAACCCGCTCCACTTTTTAAATCGCCCTTGTAACCCCGGACGTCATAGTGGATTTACTACTACAGCCGCCATAAAATAAATTGTTTTACTTTTCAAGTAACCCGAGTGGGGTCAGCATGCCTAGCCTGTCAAAAGCATATCAGTAACGAAGGCTTGAAAATAGGCAACCAAACATACACTATGTATTGAAGCTATTTATTGAAAAATAAAACTTTTGGTTTTTTTTTTGAAGATTACGACCTCAGGTACTTAAGGGTTTTAATATTTACCTAAATAACCTGTTTGGACATTCCGAAAAATTAAGGGTAGTGCACGCAACGACATGAAAAACCAAGTTAAAACTGCGGTAAAAAGTAACTAAACTTTACCCATTGAGATAAATAAAGCCAACACCAAGGCCAATTCAGACTTTATAAGAAACGCTAGAAATAGGGCAAGGGCAGGATATCAACTCTCCTCGTAACCGTGTTGGTCACTCCTCTGAGGGTGCGCGTATAGATGCTGGTCTTTTCAATGACTTCTTTGGAGACATTGCAGACAGCATAGTGGGCGGTTGAATGAATAGGATACTCACCCCTGGGAATAGTTTTTCTTTTGCTCAGGTAACTTATAATGAAGTGAGAAGTGCTATTGATGGATTAAAAAGAGGGAAAGTCAAGATATCTAGGGCATACTTAAGCAAAAATTCCACTTTTCTCGTTACGTTTTTGGTAAAATGGTGTTATTATTTTATGAACGAAGAGTTTAGGGTTAGTTTCATCGGTCATTTTTAAGAGTGAACAGCATACCTAATCCACGAAATTGGAAGTGGATTAAAACACTTAAATAATTTTTTCTCAAAAACTATTAGAGATAGAGACTAGAGACTTCGCATTCGTGATCAATTACCTTAAAATGTAATACTAAAAGCTTGTTGTTTCCAGCTTTCCCAATATATACCGCAACATTTGTCAAGTTTTTTGGTGATGAAGTCTTTAGTGATGTATGGGCAAGAAAAATGTAAACATTAATCAATATTTTCTACCCAAAGGCAGACTATTCTAATAAAATATCTCTCAACAATTTCAACGCTATGAGAAACGAACAATTTATGAATGTTGGCAATCTCCGTTCGATAGGCGCAATCAAGTGCATGCATTGCGACAAAAACAAAATTTATAGGTACATATATAAATATTCGCCACTAACATATAATTTTGGCACAGCACCCAGACAGACGGCTAATAATAATAAAACCTAATTATAATCCCTATTATAGTCGGATTCTTGAACCGTCTCGCAAGATGGTGGACGAGCCACGTGTCACTAATGGCACCCTGTCGACTTCTAGTCTATTTTGTTTTTGTAGGTTGGTAGGTTACTTGTACTAAATTTCAGATTTATCAGGATTGGACTAAGCTAAATTTGTTAAGCACGTAAACCACATTAAATGTGCAATTTTTTTTGGAGGATTGGAATATATAGTTTGGTGAAATCAGCGTAGGAGCAAAGGGAAAGAAAAAAGGTGTATGTAGTACTTTTTTATTTCTAATTATAAAAAATCTACAATCTACAAATAAAAAATACTAGTACTACCAAGGCTATTTTGTAATTTTATAAATTATATTAATATAGACTGCAATGGCATAGAAATTGTTATATTTTAAGAGCTGATATATATTTTCAGTGCAGTATATTACTATTCATTTATATAAGGAAATAATATAAGTTCATTCTATATTGTTTTTCTTGGAACATAAAATCGATTTATACTTTTTGTCGGCATTTTTTGAAAAAGGCGGAAAAAAATGCGAACTTCAGTGAGTTTAAGCCCAATGCAAAAATGTTATGCAATGTTACTATACATTATTACTGTACCTACTGTATTGATGAGTTGCCATAAAACCTGGACGGTATCGTACGGTGAAAATAAAATATTTTTCTCTTCTAACCATCTTTGTAAATCCGCCTTTAACCATTTTTTTGTGGGCCACTTCGCCGTTTGCCTGCTATGATAACTAGCAATATCTAAAATTATCATGGAGGGCTCTTCTAAGTTTGGCAGGGTTTCGCAGAGCCATTTTTCAAAATTGTCAGAGTTCATCTCTCCATGGTAGTCACCAGTTTTGCATTTGGATTTAAAAATAAGCCTGGCATTTTCGATAAATCCACATTCGCCCCCTGCATGCAAAACAATGTATCTAAAAATATAAATTAAATGACGATTAGTGTTCACTAAGAGAATTTATTTCCAGAAGGGGGGCCTTCATTTTGGTCTTGTAGAGTAAAGACTATGGTTTTTTGTACCTTTACTTAGGTTAACTTATATTTATTAATTCGTATATTGACCTGTACCCTTCTCCAGATTCTTTCCTGACAGATTTAACGTTATCATCCTGCCAAGATTTTCTAAATGTTCCATTAGAAAAAATCCAAGTCTCATCCAGAAAAACACATGGTTTTCTATCGGGACCAAGCTCAGCGTTTTCCATGTACGTAGACAGAAATCTTCGCCGTTTATCCGCAATACATGGCTTTTCCATAAGCGCACGGCGATTGTCTTCCTTCTTATAGAAAAAGCCTAAGCTTTTTACCAACCTTAGGAGACTGCTTATGCTTCCAAGATACATTTCCTTGCGATGGAGTTGGTCTTGCAGTTTCTTTATTGTAACTGGTTTTCCTACGAACAATATGGCGTTATATTAAATATTAAAATTACAGAAAAATACACGTGTTTCATCCAGACGCATGACACACTGGTAGAAATAGATACACCAATTTATGCTTAGTACTTAATGGTATGCGCAAATATATCATTTTTGCAAATAAATGGACTAAGAAATAAAATGTGGAAAAAAAAAATTGGAAAAAATACTTACTTGAATGGGGCTTATTTGAGGATGTACGTCTTTAAAATAATTATAAACATTTTGCACAAATTTTTGGGCCAACTCATTGCCATGTAAAATAGAAAACGCCTTTTTTCTAAAAATTTTAATAATAATTATACATCATTTTACGACTAGGTATTTAAAACTTTTTGACTTTGCCATGGCCATAGGGTAAGCATATTGGGTTTATATAGTTATATATACATATATAGTGGAGTAGCATGCAACAAAATATATTCATTAATTGTTTATGGAAAACTCTCTTCCCTAATCCTATCAAGATAATGATTTATTTTTTATTTTTATTTATTAATAAATAATGGGATAAAAGATAACGCCCTTGGAAGAGTCAAAAAGTTGCAGGGCATAAACGTTACCCTGTTTTCTTTAGGAATATTGTCCATTGAGGTACTTGGAAGACAATAATTATGATCCATTATCATTTTACGCCTAAAAAAGATAAATACCGTATAAAAGTAGTTTGCGGTTAATGTATTTAACTTACCGTTCCGTAACAAATAAACACCAAAACACGTAGGTGGTAGGTACGTCCAAAATAGAAGTCTTTAATAAACTTATTTAAATACAAAACACACGAGAACAATTAAAAACACAGCAAAACACTTAACGAGAAAAAAAGCACGTGGCGATGTCACTGATGTCAGTGTCAGTGGGCTTTGGGCTAATTACGGCTCTATGATGGGTTGGAGATATTTCAAAGCTAACCTTTATTGTTCTGTGTTTCAAAGTTACTGGTCCAGCTAGTTACTGTCATTTGTCTATTGTCAAATGTCGAACGACGAGACGAGCCGTGAATCCGACAATACAAAGGTCATAGACAAATGTATACTTGAAGGGGTGTTCCCCAGTTGTCTTAAATTAGCAAAGATTATTCCTATCCAGAAAAAAGGAAATATATCTAAGGTTATTATCGACCTATTGCTCTTATACCAGTGATTGCCAAGGTCTTTGAGAGATTGCTTAAAAACAAGTTGTGCACATTCTTTGACGAACATAAACTCTTTTCAAATAACCATAAACTCCCTTTGTAATCTCGTCTTAAGGGGCTTTGAGTGGAAATGTATGTTAGTTTTACCTTCTGCAACCTCTCCAAACCTTTTGATAACATCTCTCATCAAATACTTCTCAGAAAACTGTCGTCCTATGGCTTGGACAGTCCCATCACTTTACTTATGGAAAGTTACCTTACCGACCGCAAACAGGTCACAGCCTACAATGGGGTCATCTCCAGAGTGAGGTCAACACAACATGGGGTACCACAGGGCTCTAAACGAAGGTGGACTTTTTCAGTTTGCTGACGACACGTCAGCTATGAATGCTAGCGCTGACGTGGATATCCTATATCACAAGATGAAGGAGAGTCGTACCAACCTAAACAACTAGTTAGGACCGTGGAGCACAGTGTTTGTATGATAGCTTTCCACGGCTTTATACAGTCGCTCTGTAGTCATGCTATCTTGTAACGGGGTCATTCTGCACATGCTAGCAGGGTATTTGCCCTACAGCGTAGAGCCATACGTATTCTTGCTGGCTTAGAGTACCGTGCGGAGGTAACAAAAGCATAGGAGGACGTGGGGATACTCACTGTTCCTTCAAGGTATATCCTTGAATATTTGTTGCATGCAAGATGTTCATTGACCTACCAGCAGCAGGGTGGTATTCATGAATATTCCACCAGAGGGAAAAGCAATCTGAGTATAGACTATTTACGACTTCACAGATCGATTAACGCTATCCTCCATTATGTCCCTGTCCTCTTTAATAGGCTGCCTCCGGGCGTCAGAACCTTGCATCCGAGAGTATTCAGAGTGAAACAATATCTCGTGAAGGCGTCTTTTTACTCACTGCAGGAATTTTTTAGTATAGGAACACATCATACTAATAACTGCTAGGCACAAAATCATGTTAATACACGATATAGGCGTATCCTTTTTATTTTTAATTCTGTAACTTTACAGCTGTGTAATTTTCATTTTATTTGTTAAACTTGAATGTGTTTGACATGTCTCTTAAACTGTCTATTGTTAATACTTTAAGGACAGCCATCATTTACATATCGATTTAATTTATTTACTTGATTATACCCTTCATCCTTTATTTGAATTCACCACAGGATGATTGTTGAACAGCGCCACGATTAATTAATGGAAGTAAAAGACAGAAGTCTGATTCAAAAAGGATAATCTCAATATCTTTACCTGGTGGATTTGAAATTAAATTTGTTAATAATTTGCATAAACCAACTAACTTCCTTCCATTCAAAAATATATGACTTTGATTAATAGTAATTAATTAATTACATATTTTCCGATTTTTCACTTCTGTTGACTTCTATCATAACAGAATCCAGAAGTTGTATATATTTGTTATTTTGGATTAATACAGTAAAACCTCTGTTTGCGACCGCCTCTATAAAGTGACCACCTGCGTTAAACGACCGATTATGAATTCCCCATATTTAAAAATGAAAATTCCATTATGTTATGCTCCTCCTTACTGACCCATCTGTTAAACGGCCGCGGGCACTCATCATCGGAATTTTTAGTAAACATTGCAGCCGGATCCATTCAATTTGCTTTAAAGGCTGATAAATTGGTTGTTAACATTAGTTTTGTTTTAAATAGTTTTTGTGTGTCTTAGAACTAACGTGAATATTTGAATATGGCGGAAAAAAGGAAATGTCTTTTTTTAAGCGAAAAAAATTGAAATAATCGAGGAAAGTTAAAAGACTGGCTCAAGTACCAGGAAATTGGCTGAAAAATTTTAAGTGGGTAAGACCTAAGTGACTATGTTGCTACAAAATAAAGCAGAAGTTAGAAATTTGTTTCGAGAAGCAACGGTGAACAAAAAAGAAAATTTCGCAAAAGCGAAGGACTGGCAGTGGACCAAGTTGTTTTTACCTGGTTTGTAAGGCACGAAACAAGCACTTACCAATATCCGGGCCCATAATTCAAGCAAAAGCCCTCGAATCTGCTTAATGTCTAGAAATACACAACTTCAAGGCATCAAATGGATGGTTAGAAAAATTCCGTCGTCGGCACGATATTACCTTTAAAAAAATATGTGGTGAATCAGCCAATATCAATATGGAAGACGTAAGTGCTTGGAAAAAAAGGCTTTTGACCATTTTAAAGGATTATGCCTCAAGGGACGTATTTAATGCATATGAGACAGGTACTTATAATAGGCAAAAGCAAAAATCCTCGATGTTATAAGGGCGCACATATCGATGTCCAATGGGTCTCACAAAAAAGCGTAGATGACAGTAGACATCATGACAACATGGCTTCACAGTTTTGATACCAAGATGAAGAAGCAGAATAAAAGAGTGGTATTGTTTCTGGATAATGCAACGTCTCATCCCAAAATTACACTGGATAATGTCAAACTTATTTTTCTTCCACCCAATACTACCACACATTGCCAACCCTTGGACCAAGGATTATTCAGAATCTTAAAATGCTCTGCAGAACCTACCTTATTAAGAGGCTTTTAATATGTATAGACAATGGTTATCCCTTTCAAGAAATCGAAAATAATATTACCATAACCAACGCCTTGATATGGGTTTCGGTGGCCTGACGCAATTTGTCCCCAGTGACAATAAAAAAATGCTTTATGAAAGCCGCATTTGTGTGTAATACAGATAATATTAACGACTTCGAAGAAGATAATATCCTGCTCGCATAACTGTCTCCTAACATTAAGGACACATTTTTTGTGAACTTGAAACAATTTGCCTCTATTGATAACGATTTGCCAACAAGAAGTGCGGAATTGACTGTCATCGAGTGTATTGAAGAGATCCAAGAAACGGATGAAACCACTCCCAACTCTGAGACAGAGGATGAGGAACCTGAACTTGCTCCAGTGTCGAAAATATTAAGCCTATCTAATAATGTTAACAATTTTGACAAGTCTACAAATATTTCTTAATTGCTATTAAAATGTGAATCTGAACTTTATAAAAATTAAATAAAAAATATGAAGCAATCATTAATTTCTGATTATTTTAAAAAATTAGAATTTGAAAGCAAAGATACAGTACCTAGGTACATTGTATAATAATATATGTTAGTATGCACGAGCAGTAGGTATATACATACTGGTAAATTGGCTTCATCTCATTTAATTCTAATTCTGATAAATTGAAACAAAAATAATAAAAATTATTTACATACAGGGTGGCGCGTAATTATGATTATTGTTGTTGATATCTCTGGATTGAAAATAGATATTAACTTACGGTTTTCGCTCACTTCTTAGACTTTTAATCATCCTTGTAATCAGGTAAAATTGAATATACTATTATATTTACAATTATGGAAAAAACGCGCAATGTTTGTAAAGTTGTAAGACAGCGCCCCCTAGCGCCTACTGTAAAACACATATTGACGTAGTTCATAAGATGATATATAGAGTGAGAAAAGCCCTTTCTAACAAAACTAAGTTTACTAAATTATGTTAAGCCAGACCGGAGTTATCAGCATTTATTACAAATAATGTTCAACCTTCCCCCACCATTTTATTTGCAAAGTGACGAACACGTTCTATAGGTGAATTTTATTAATAAATCTTCGAAATATACAAAAATGTTATTATCGGGATACCTTAACTAGGCGACTTTTGAGGAAACTTCGTGATTCATATTTACCGTTACTGTTGCGCCCTCTAGCGCCAGTCTGACAAACTTGAAAATAATTTCCAGCAATTTCTCATGACCACTTTACCCAATATATTTTTTTTCACTTTCTGAGATACGGCCGACAGCCATTCTTAGTGGGACACCCGGTACATGAATTTTACATCATTATAAAGGGGATTGAAAGACCTTTAAAATAAGGTAACACTCGACCCCCATTTCCATTTAAGATTTTAGGGGTGGTGCCACCCCCGCCCAGGGGGTTGCACGTGTTAACGTGATTTTTTGCCAATTCTGTGTCCCCCTTGAAAACAAAATCGACGGGTCTCAGCGTTTTTCCAAAAAAGAACTGAGCTGCCAGTAAATGTCTCTGTTTCGTTTTCGATGCGCCACCCTGTATATGTAAAACAATGTAAAATGCAGACCAGTTGTTTTAATTTTTCTCTATTAACCGACCAACATTTGATTTCCCGAGGGTGGTCGCTATTGAGACATTTTACTGTATTTGTTTTATGGATTAATAATAACATTTAGCTACTTCACATTCAAGATATGGATAAATTCATGGTGTTTGGGTACGATATTCTTTAGTTTCTTTCGACTATATACCCAGTAACACTAAGGGTGCCAATGGAGCTCCCTTTTCTAACTGAAAACAGAACTGCAATGATTTAATGTCTTGATCCGTTTTTTCTTAACCTTGTTTAACAAGTGATTCAACTTTTTTTAATGCCTTTGTACAGGTTTAAATTATTTTTGTTTTTCATCTTCACCAATAATTTCATTACTCTTTAAATTTTAAAACGTATTTTTTTAAGTTTGTTTAGTAGCAAAGAGTAATTGAGTCACTTCACGGGTTACTTTTTGGTATTACCTTCAGTGTCTGTACGTTTTAATCTGAGATCACGTGCTTTTTGAGAGGTCTTTACTCTGGTTATAAAGTCTGTGCGTTTTAAGAAGTCCGCTAAGCCATAAAACCTCTTGAGCATTATGTCGGTGGCTCTCAAACAATAAATTATATTGAAGGTAATTTTGGATGTTGATGAATTACATTTTCTAAATAAAATAATTTAAAGTAAATAAAAAATTAGTTTAGGTAAAGAAAAATAATACTTTTTTAGCTTTTGTAGTATTCAGACAAATTAGTTTTACGAATTCTTTTCTATAAAGTTTTGGTTCTAAAAAGAACCGATTTTGTAGTCTTGCGACAGAACGTACCTACTTGTAGATAGGTACTACTAAAAGTAGTCTTTCTCTGCATTTGAAATTTCACCCATGCTTTCAGACTCATCAGAATCAACATCATCGTCATCATCATCATCATCATCATCATAACGCTAGGCTTACCGATATTTTTACAGGCATGTTTGTCAAATAGTTCTTGCTAATACCCCATACCAATTCAATTGCGTTGTAATGACAATGGTAGGGCGGCAATCTCAAAACTTGATGTCCATATTTGAGGGCTAATTCGTCAACAACATACTTTTTTTTAAATGACTGCTCTTTATGTTTTTCTTTGACAACCACTCTTTTATTTCTTCCTTTTTCCAGCTGCTTGTAGGGAATTTCTCTTCGAGTCTCGTATGGTAAGAGGCATTGTCTAAAACAATTAAGGAAGGTTTTTCTAAACTTTTTAAAAGTTTTTCCTCGAACCAATGCTCAAAAATTTCAGCATCCATATTGCCGTGATAATCATCAGTTTTTTTTGTTGATGAAAATATCAAACTGGCATTTAAAACAAAACCTTCTTCATTACCAGCATGTAATATAATATACCTTTTTCCATTACTTGCACGGGTACTTGAATAACAATACTTTGAGTCATCCTGCCAAGACGTTTTTGTTGAAGTTCCGTTTGCAAATACCCATGTTTCGTCAAGAGAAACAACTTGTCTTGACAATTCCGATTTTTTGTTGTTTAAATAATCCCTTAAAAATTGCCATCTTTTCGAAACAACATTGGACAGCTCGCAAAGCAGTTTTCTGTTGTACGTAAAATAGTAATTATTATGAAGATTTAATTATAATAATCCCAAAATAGTGTCATTATCGGAAAAGTATATACCTGACAAAATCTTTAACATACCCATCCCGCACTTGAGCAAATTTTAATTGGTTTTTGGAAAATAGCGATTATTATATAGATTTAACTATAATAATAGCAAAATAATTTAATTATCTATTTAATTATTGTTTATGCTCAACGCGTAATTCTAAGATAATTTTGTTTTGAAACCTCTGATTTCGCCCAATAATAGAATACAGTAAACCAGTGGGATGTTCGGTGTGATCAAGTATCGCGAAGGTGCGAAGATATTGTAACTTAACCGACTTACTGTTTTAAAAGCGATAACATCCCTTGGTGATTTAATCCGATATCGGACTTCTTAAAACGCACAGACTTTATCATTGTATTCTCGTAAGGTAGATCTTTTTTACAGGGGTTTTGATTCGGAAAAACTTCTTTCATAGCTAGAGAAGTTTAACCTGAAACTTAAAATTTTGAATTTCATAGCTCTCCATTTATTAAGGTCTAGGTTAGAGTCAGTCTCTTGGAAGTTTAATCAGATTATCTTAGAGAAACGTATATAGGCAGTATATTGGACTAGTTGCATTCAAAACTGCCAACAACCCATTTTTCCATTTATATATGCACCCTATGAGATAAAGAGTTTTTTCTGCCCCTATATCTACCCTTATGGCACCTGCGATTATTAGGTATATGCACGCAAACCGCAACTAATTATTATTATTTTGAGCTGCTTATTAAGTATACAGGATACGGGTGACATAATATTTGAAAACTTGACAACACTGTAGGAAATGCACATGTGCCCTTTAGACAACGTAACGCAAGCGCTATTTTGGGTTTGTAGGGACGGTATGTTTACGATCATCAATTTGCCGATGCAGGCAGCATGCCTGTCGGGGTAACGATTCTTGGAATACATAGTCACAGCTTTCATAATCATAATGCTCTCGACGCAATAGTAAAAGAATACTATTTGGCAAGTGGTAATATGACATAACTATGTATATATGTGAGAACTTTGTTCTCTAGCCACTTGCTGAGACCTTATACAATAAGGATTACACAAATTATTTTAAAACAGCTATTCTCTGGGCTACATGCCCCAACGAGCGCTGGATTATATAACAAAATTTGGCGTATTTTGACTAACACTGTTAGTATCAAAATTTAAACTCAGATTGCAGACACTACCGGAAAAGGAAGGAATGAATCATTTCCAATGATAGGATGCTACACTGCTGCTACCTGTAGACCGGTTTCGAACTCTTTGGTACTAACCTGTACTGACGAGAACCAAAGAGTTCGAAACCGGTCTTCAGGTAGCAGCAGTATAGCATCCTATCATTGGAAATAAAGATTCATTACTTTCCTTTCCGGTAGTTGCTGCAATCTGAGTTTGTATTTTAGCACTAACAGTGTTGGTCAAATCTTGAGGTTGGTCAAAATACGCCAAGTTTTGTTATATAATTCAGCGCTCGTTGGGGCATGTATGATGTAGCCCAGAGAATAGCTGCTTTAGAATAATTTGGTTAATCCTTATTGTATAAGGTCTCAGCAAGTGGCTAGAAAACAAAGTTCTCACATACAGTGTGTGTATAGAGCCTGGAAACGGCTTAATAACATCACAATTTATTGGCCGATTTAACCCAAATTTGGTACAGTTGTGTAAGAGGATCTGACGCACCGAATGACGATATTGGCGTTGTCAGCTTTTTAGTTTGTCTATAATTCGAATTTTATATTTTTAAATGTAACACCCTGTATATTTTTCATTTATAGTTTTTGCTTTAAATTTGTTACACTTTTGGTATAACATACTTTGTTCCTTATATCGGTAGTTTTCGAAATTACGACGTGTTTTGAAAATATCAACAAATTGTGTTTTATTTATTAATAAATAAAACACCAGTTCAGTTTTGATGTAAAGTCATAAAAGCTGTCATTTTTACATGCAAAAATGTCTTAAACTGAAAGTGAAAGAATTACAATTCAGTAGATAAAGCTATGAGAGTTCGAGCCCAAAACTCCATAAGAAATAGCATGGGACCTAAAACTCGTAATTTTATCGCCATTTTAGGGCGTGGTCACTTGGTCGGCGCGAGCCCCAGACCCGCGGCGGAGGAAGCCTCCACAACAGACGTTGAGCGCGCATGATGATCGAAGGCGATACCGCGAGACCCTATGCATAATTCGCGAGGCTAGCTCAGGCAGGTCAGCGACCCCGAGCGGTGGTGACCCGATGGTTACCCGATGATCGCCCGAGGGTATCCGATGCCGGTAATATAGGGCCCTATTGACCTGTGTGGAACCCTCCACTGCTGTCACCTAACCCCCCACACATTATTCTAACCTAACTTTTGTCCCAACGGAACCCAGATCACGTGTTACCCCGATTATATAGTAATATCATTGTAGGGGTGCCACCTAACGGGGAGAGATGTACGTACCTGTTATCTTGAGACCTGTAGCGCCACCTGCTTTTCATATAAGGCATCTTGTTTACCGCGATGGTAGGTATGACGTTGTAAATCAGTTAAAATATTTTAAAATATAATAATAACAGAAAAAAAGTTTTTGTCCTCGGTGGGATTTGAACCATAATCCTCTGGGGCCGAACCTCAAAGCCTTGCAAAATACGCTACGAGAGCATATAGATTAAAACTGCTAAACAATGTTAGACAACGTGAAACCACGGGGGCACATCCGATTAGATTGCTGGAACAAAAGGTCCTTAGTGGGGTTATGGCGGTGTTTTCTAATGTACAAAATTAGGGTAAACCAGGCTGGACCCTCCAATGTTAATTTCGGAGGGATTTTTATGACTCATATCTCCGGAACCAATGGGCCTAGGATATTGCGCATGCGTAGTTGGGGTCTATGAAATGGGTTCTTGCGCATGACTCGAAAATGACACCGGTCACCTGTCAATTAAGAACTGTCACCTGTCAGATGTCACCTGTCAAATGTCAAAATCGACAGCTGATGTATGTCACGTGTTTAGGGTGACGTCATGAGTCGTTTAAAAAAAGAACCGGGTTGATCGGGCCAATAGGGCCAAAGTTGATATAGCTAATGCCCTAACGGCAGGAGGGTGAAAGATTGCAAATACATATCGCGTGTTTAGGGTGACATCATGAGTTGTTTAAAAAAAGGACGGGGTTGATCGGGTCAATAGGGCCAAAGTTAGTATAGCTAATGCCCTAACGGCAGGGGGGCGAAAGATTGTAAATACATGTCGCGTGTTTAGGGTGACGTCATGAGTCGTTTACAAAATGTCGACCCGAGTAAAGTTGTTTTATACCAAATAAAAGACTAGTTATACTTTAATATATTTATTGATTTTAGCTGTTCTTGTTGAGTTTTTAATAAACATGCTTTGTTTTTAAATCATAGTTTCATTTATTACAAAAAGACTCAAGTATATTAATCTTTAAAGCAAACACAATTTATCTTATATAAATTCTCAATGTGTTTAGAGAATAAATCTATAAGACTTTCATCCCAACAAAACAAGTATTGCTCATTTTCTTCAAATGTTAAACATCGGCTGCCGAAGTATGTATGGAAACGCAAATTGTAGTTGTCAATTATAATAGTAGTTTCAGGCCAGTATTCATGAACACCGCTGTAGGTAGTTATAAACTCCTCAAAATCATAATTGGAAAAATATAGCTCTCCTTCAGCAATCTCAACGATAACTCGCTCGTCTGCAGTAGAAAATGTTACTGTAACGTCATCCCCAACTTCATATCTGATTTGAACACTCATCTTGAATATTAAGTCTTGACAGTAACTTAACCAAAGATTTTCGGTCTTCGTAAAGCTTTATACGTTTCTTCAGCGCACGAATATTACTTAAATGATCTTTGATCTTCTCTTCAACTACCTTCCTCATAGGTTCGAGAACAACTGACAGTTTCGAAACAGAGCCTACTTCTAAATAGATCCGTTGTGAACGGACTTTGTTTAACGGACCCTGTTCAACAGACCCTGTTCAACGGACCCTGTTCAACGGACCCTGTTCAACAGACCCTGTTTAACGGACCCTGTTCAACGGACCCTGTTCAACGGACCCTGTTCAACAGACCCTGTTCAACGGACCCTGTTCAACGGACCCTGTTAAACGGACCCTGTTCAACGGACCCTGTTTAACAGACCCTGTTCAACAGACCCTGTTCAACGGACCCTGTTCAACGGACCCTGTTCAACGGACCCTGTTCAACGGACCCTGTTCAACAGACCCTGTTCAACGGACCCTGTTCAACGGACCCTGTTCAACGGACCCTGTTCAACGGACCCTGTTCAACGGACCCTGTTTAACAGACCCTGTTTAACAGACCCTGTTCAACGGACCCTGTTGACCTCTCTGTTACAGAACACAACCCCGATAAAGAAACAAAAACGTTTGAGCTACGTGGGAAATAAATAAAAGCTGGTTTGTTGAAAAATTTAAATATTTATTAAGGTAAAAGACTATAAATATATTGATACAACACTTTGGCATTTCTAATACTACAAACATGAATATCTAAAATGTGATATTTACAACCATCAACTCTCTCTCCCTTCTCCAATTTTGGTACATCAATGCTGTCTTCTAGGTTTATAATATATGGCGTCCTGCAGTTTAACTCCGAAAATGTTTTAACTAAAAATTCCTCTTTAACACGTCCTTTAACGTAAATAATGTCTGCGTCTATCAGATTGTTGGATATGATATTATGTAGTTCCTTGTAATCGGTATCACCATAATTATAAAGGATACCATGATGATTTCCAAATAGATATTTGACTTGTTTCTTGCAAGCCTTACTTAAGGTGTCGAATGGTTTAACTGGTTTAAAAAAGTAACTTTTCATACTATTCCCATCGTAAATAGCCAATTCTTTGGCGTAAAATTCAGGTATGTTAAATCCTTGAATATCGACTACAACGAACTTCATTGTCTGAAGACTCAAATCAAACTGATTACATAAGGTCTCTTACTTGTCCAGTTAAAGCTTGATACTCGAGAATACGATCGTGAACAATGATACAGAAGGCACGCGCATTATTCGAAAAGTTTTCAGAACTTTGAAATTCTAACTTGACATCAACTGTTGCACTCTTGATGCTCTCGTTTTGTTTAGAACAATCAATTACAAAAAGAGTCCTTTTGGCAAACGCCGCAAAATCCATTAGTGGTTCACTAGTCGGCTTGCCTAGATATGATTTTTGAAATTCCGTGTACATCCTGTAAGCTTCCGTAAACTGTCTATTGTTAAAGTTTAAGTTTAACGATTCATATGGATACACTTCGGAATTTAGAAACAATTTAACATCTGTGATATTCAAATTATCTAAATATGTACAGTCGGACTGAAAATTATCCTTACGATTGTCCATAAAAAATACAATGACATATCGAGCACGTTCAGACATTGTTTTAACGGTCCAAATATCTTTCTTAGTTGTTTTTAATGCGGGTAATTCGTGTATTTCCCAATTTCGAAAAGGGATAAAAATCGGTTTATTTTCAGCAATGTCATCTAAAAGTCTCAATTTTATTGCGTCGCTCGGATATATGTGTCTAACTTTCAACCCGATAGACTTTAAAGTTATGGTAGCCTTTTTATCGCCATTAGCAGTAACATTTCTATAGCAGTTATCATCATGTCGAGCACGTACAAGCTTAATTTTTTGTTTTCCCATAATTACATTCTTATAATCAGCAAAAACACCTAGCAAGAAAGAGAGAGGAATACGTATATTAAACTCGTTTGTAGTGCCCTCTAACGTTTTTAGTACACCACTGGGCCAATTCCATCCTGCAATCTCTAAAGCACGACTTTCTTGGTCATTTAAACATAGCAAACTTTTAACCATACTAACGATACCAGGATCTCTAATTTTTTCAATCTCCTTGCCATTGACTTCATAAGATATGGACTCGAAAAGGAATGCACCAGCATTATTTGTTAAAGAACAATTGCCGGTTTTTCCAGCAGTTGTTTCTTCCTTAAATTCACCCTCAATGTAGAGTTGGGCTTCGCTCATATCCAAAAATA